>RXPK01000878.1:0-278467 GCA_004143645.1 Protaetia brevitarsis | reverse complement strand
CAAATACGATAAGTAATTCGCACGGCAGTGCTATACTAAAAAAAATTGTTAGATACCAAGGAGGCCCCCTTTTTTAAGAAATGCCATGTTGATGCAATGGTTCAAAAATTTAAACCTAGATAGAAAATATCAGATTTATAAATACCAGGTAAGAGGACTAGGATGCCCCGTAAGGCGACTCAACTGGTTCTGAACGCTTCTAAAACGGACTACGGCGTTGGAGCGGGAATATACAGTAAGAAGCCTAAAAGCTCTTTCGTAAGCTTCGGCAAAGACACCCACTGTGTTCCAAGCTGAGGTTGCTGCAATTCACACTGTCCGAGATAGAAAGATGACCGAACCAGGTAAAAGCGTCGCTATTTCTCTGACAGTCAGTCACACTTAAACATTAGCTCCAAAAGCTGGACTCTAGCTATCTGGGACGTTTAAGCGCCCTAAATGAGATGGGCACCCAAGGAAACTACCCTGCCTCGGTCCCTAGCCACTGGCATGAGAAGAATGAGCGCGGACAAACTGCAGCGAGATTCGTCAAGGCCATTCGTTGAACCGACCCTCTCTCGGCACTACCAAATCCAAATAAAAATCCATCAATGAAGGATACTATCGCCAGAGGTTTGGCAAAAACACGGACAAGACAGGCAAAAGAGTCCTAAAAAGAGCAGAGCTGATTACGAGAGTCTAATGATAAAGATGGGAACGTCAAAATGATGTAGGTCTGCTGACTGGCACTGAGATGAATAGGCATATGTAAAACGTAGGTGGCATATCCAGCCAGCAATACTGCCAACAGAGGAAGAACACCAGTTCATTGCTGTGCAATGTGAAAGCCTGAGGACAATTTTAGATTAGCGGGGAACACAGCTAGTGGTACCCAAGAGCACTCTCAAAGATAATAAGCCTTAGAGGGCAAAATTAAGAGCGTCCTTGGGAAAAACGGGATCACAAAGATCGAATGTGCGGTGAAGCAGTCATAGGCACCCTAATCATAATCTAATCTAATCTAATTTATGTTTTACAGTTTATGTTTTTAAATATGTACATTACTAAAAAATTACTAAGGTTGTAAAGATTGAAAAAAAAATAGAAGAATAATGGTAAAGGGATTAATTATGACAATTCCTTTGCAACAAAAAGCAATTATACGCTTCAAGTGGAAATAACGAAAACAAAAGGTACAAATGTTTAAAATATAAATGGTTATCAAAATTTTAAATGGAATGTAATCACTGTAAAACACAAGGTAATTCCTGAAAATGTAATACAATAAAACGTATTCTATAATCTTGATAACTTGATGACTTTCCTAAATATGTATACGAAATACATAATTTATCTATCTATAAAATAAAAACTTAAATCAGTTTAATTAATGATAAAAATTAGATTAAAGTTTGTTAAGAGAAAATAACAGGACGATTTTAGACGAAATTGAATACGCTGAAAAATAATCCTCCATTATAATTCAACAGTATATCGACTGATAAAAGAACAGGAGAGGCTTAATTCTGAAGGTCGGTAAATAAATTCTGTCAGGAAGTAGAATTAAATGAAAAAAAATACCGTTTCCGGGGATAAAAAGGCAGGGGATTCTTCTTTTTTGTGTTTCCATAGCCGAACAAATCGGTGAAGTCGTGACGCGAGCGGCACATTTTAAAATACAGAAACAATAATTAATTGCGAGTTTCGGGTCGAGCTACGGCTTGTCGTACCGTTACTCCGCCAACGAGATAAATTACTGCGATTTCGAATTTTTCGCGAGGCAGTTTTTGCCTGCGGAAACCCGACTATCGCCGACCGGGCGATGATAACGGGAGCCGATTTGAATAACACAATTTAACGGAAATAGAATGAGAGTGGGAGCAAAAAAAAAAAAAGCGGGAGAGAATGAAAGATATAACTCCGAACCGACGCTGATAATATAGCGTTTTTAATCAGGGGATCGAGATGAGAGGAATTAAAAGGGAGTTGTCAAATTCTCGCGACGGTATACTATATAAATATTGATATTTTAATTCCTTTTAGCCTTTATTGCTTCTTATAGATATGTTGTTGTTTACACTTATGACTACCCACTTGGCAAAATAACATGACTATAACGTCGTCTAAATGTTATCTTGTAAACGCGAAATTGTTACAAAAAAATATATTACAAATGTACACATGCGTAACATTTCTACCGACGTCTTAATATCCGCCTAAGCGATGTGACGAAACAATATTTCCCAGTAATGTTTAATACGAGGTCTTCGAGTAACATTACTTAACATGATGATTAATGAAGTATAGCTCTTCGGTAACATTCCCATATGTTAAAGAGAAATATGGATACAGCGTGGCAATTAAATGTTTCTATTAAATATATCATGCTAATGTTCTATAGATCTTTTACTTTACTCCAAAAGTTCTTGCTCATTATACAAAAAACAAGCTGTTTAGGTTATCCCGAAAGTTATATTAACTGATATAAAACGGAATCTCAATCAGTCTTATGAAATTCAAATGTTATATTATAAATTTCATGTACTCTCGATAGAATGGCCCCTCTGTTGAATAACGAATTTATCTTCACTTATAAAATAAATATTAACATTAAACATTAATGCCAGAAAAATATAATAAAATAGACACTTATATAATAACAATTTATAATCTTTTTTGCAGTGTATTTTTGCAGATACATTAAATGGTAAATCATAATCATATAGTTCATGTAAAAACTAAATAGCAATACTATGAAAAATAATAAAATAGCTAACGAAATAAAGAATACATATTAAATAAAAACTTCAGTAATTGAAACAGATTATGGGGCACATAAATTAACATGAATAGAATCTAAAACAAAAAACTCAACAACAATAAGAAAAACGCCCCGAATGCATTTTATTCCTTTGAACATTTTGCTGTTTTTCAAATTCTTTGTTTTGCATAACGAAACCATCCCATGGCAGTTAATTTCGTATTCTGTATTCTGTGAGTACATTTATTTCTTCTAAATTCTCTCTGAATAAAAAAAGACACCGTCAAAATACTTTACTTTAGCATTATAAATAAAACTGTACCTGATAATGTTGAATTATTATTGCGGGAATTTTTCTCATCAAAACAATTGCGACGCACAATCCCAAGATGGTCCTATTCACGCCCTGTCCAGTCACGATTAGCGTATATTGTGAAAGAAGGGGTTCACAGGTTCACGCCAACTCGTGTATGCGCGGTACGAAAAAAACTTGTGATGGCAAGCGATACTAAACTTTTACAACGTGCGCAGTGCGCAACCACAACCCCATTAACATAATTATTATAGGTTACAAAAAATGTTAAAAAAATTCATCCCCATTATTTACTTTATAGAGAAAATTTGCTCCATTAGTTTTGTGTTTTCAAAATTCTAAATTTGCAGAAACATACTGCTGTGAACTGATTGTACAAGCATATAAGTTTAAAGAAATTAAAAATGACAAAATTAATTTAGCTAGCTCAACAAATAAAAATTCAAAAGGGCGCAAGAGATTCTCAGATCTCAGAGTAACTTTCATGAAAAGTAATAGTGGGCGTTTGTAAAATTTGACTTTCTTTTAAAATCCCCAAATTGAAAGGACTAATTCAAAAAAAAAGAATTGTAATTTAAATGATATTGATATTATATTCATAAAATTTCCATATAAAAAAAAAAAACTTTAATTACAACAGGTGAAAAAACACTTAAGACTGAATGTCTTGGATTAAATAACCCTTTCGTGAATTTAAAATTAAAGAGGAACAATGCAAATCCTTTAGCAAACAAATGGAAGATTCCGTTCTAGAAGGAATTTCTTATACCACAAAAAAAATCCACGTGGTTTCAAAAATTCAAAGCAAACTAAAATTTAATTAAATTAACGTAGAGAAACAAACAAAATCAAAATGAAATTTAAAATACAAGCTCAAAGCTTCTCTCCACCTACCCCGAGGTGATTAAAATACCAAAAATTAAAACTAACAAAAAAAAACGGAAATTGAAACTCTTAACGCGGTTATTTCTAGAACAAATTATTAACGGGCCTTATACAAAATTCGCACAATATTATAGCACCAATTAATAAACTGAGTTGTCTGAATGATGATCAAAATAACAAAATAACGAACAAATCCTTACAATGAAGATTGCAAAATGTAATGCAAAGAGCTCAAAATTACATATACTTACATTCGCGACAATGATTAAGACACTGCCTAAAAGAGGCCCTACAACGCGTATAAACAAAATAGCAATTGCGCGCGCTGCGAAGCCGAGCAAAAGATCATCGAATAAGCTTTTAAGAAGGACCTAACACATGAATAAAGCTAACATATAAAGGAAAGAAAATAAACTAACTAACTGAACAATAAAATACATCAAACAAAACTACTAAATTCTTAACAAAATACACAAATATTAAATTTAAGTGAGAATTTGCGCGCGGCATAGCCAAAGCTTGATCTACGAAAATTAACACCATAGAGTTCAAACAACCGGGGTGCCAGTCCACAGCAATACGTACCTATCCTACACTTTATAAAATGTAAATATGTTAATGTTACAAGCGCAAATGTTGTAACATTCCTTGTATGATTCACCTTGTAAAATGGCAATGTTACAACTAAATATTACTTCAAACATTCTGACAACAAAGTTTTTGTTTTGCAACATTGTTTAAAATTTTTTTTCCGATTACATTGAAATGTTACTGTAATGCCTGCAATATTTCTATCATTATTTAATGTTGCTGCAAAATTTCAGTAACATGTTTTTGTTTAACATCGTTGTCTAGTAAAATAATGTAATATTACTGGGATATCTGCAACATTACTTGCCAAGTGGGTATATTATGAAATAATGATAACACTGGTTAACAAGATTTTTGTCTCAAGCACAAAAGTGGCGGCTTTTCATATAATTTTGCACCCTGAAATCAACTATGTTTTCAGAACACTGAACTGAAATAACTACACTAAAACTACCCTAATTTATACTTAAAAAAGGTCATGGTACAATGATCACGGTCATGACTGACTGCCCTCATGCTTAACTAGTCACTAATCCTAACTCCATCCGATCTACTACTTCTACTTAATAAACTATAAAGACAAGAATTTAAGGGTCCTAAATCTGTATTCATTAAAATATGTTTGTTTTTATATATGTCCATATTCTCATACTAATTTAATTGCACATAGTTGCTTACGTTCTTAACTAACTTTACATTGTCAACTTTATGGTTTTCTTCAAGCTTTTATAGGGCTACACTAGATTTGTTAAACCTTCTAAATTTAAGATGAGCCAAATGCTCCTTGTAACGCGTTTTAATTGATCTTTTAGTTTGCCCAATATATGATCACAATCTTTACAAGATATTGTTATAAATACCTGATTTGTCCAAATTATCTGCTTGATCTTTAGGGTTACCTAAAACATTTTTAAGATTATTATTTGAAGTAGTTGCTATGTCAAGATTGAATTTAGAAATTTTTTTTGTAGACCTTTCGTGTAACTTGGATAAAATGATAATTTAACATATTTCTTATTCTTCATGTCATTAATTTCTAAAGTACTCACATTTCTAATTCTTATTTTGTTTTTATGTTTTCTAATGGTATTATATACAACGTCTTCTGAGAATCCATTAAATGCAGCGATTTTAATAATTTCTTTAAGTTCTTTATTATATCGTTCTGTAGATAGAGAAATCAAGTAAGCGATGCACCAAAAAGTTAATAGCTGCTAGTTTATTTTTCTATGAATGATTTGAATCTTCTGAAATAAATCTGTTAATCACAGAACTAAGAAGTTAGAATGTAAGAATATTGTTAATGATAACTTTAAGATTATAGACTAAACTGTATCAAACCAGATGTTCCTAGGATGTAATGTTTATCTAAGATACATAAACCAAGGAAAAACATGAGACCCATTGTCTCCAATATCAATAGTCCAACTTACTTATTGTCCAAACGAAAGGTATAAAAAAATTTTTTTCTCTAAATCATCTTGACATAGCAACTACTTCAAATAATAGTCTTAAAAATATTTTAGGTAACCCTAAAGATCAAGTAGATAATTTGGAGAAATCAGGTATTTATAAAATATCTTGTAAAGATTATGATCATGCATTGTATATTGGGCAAACTAAAACATCAATTAAAACGCGTTACAAGGAGCATTTGGCTCATCTTAAATTTAGAATTAGAAGCATATTATCAAACGGTGTTTTACCCTCAATTTCTTCAAGTTTAGATTTATCCTGAAATTTTTTAATAAATTTAGCATTTAAAAATATATTGTATGTAGATAATAGTGTCGCGAATCGAAGCCTCTTTATGTGACACCGAGGTTTGGATGCAGTGATTAATCGTCTTTAAAAATTGTAACCGGTAAAACCGGTTTTTAAAAGCAGATTATTGTGCCTTAAATAGGTTTTTCGTGTTGTTTTTAGTTTGAAATTGGTTTTGAAAATCGATTTTAAAAACTGAATTTTAAAAACCGATTTTTACTAAGAACCGATTAACCGGTTTTTGATATCTGGCGATTCCCGCATACTAGTATATACATAAATAATGTTGTGATTAACTATTGAACTCAAATTTGCCATCCTGCGGTCTTGCACATTTGTATGTATAAGTGCTTAATACCTACTTTACTTTTGTCATTAAATTCTAGAGTAAAACCAAAATAGTCTCTCCCTTACTTTACTTTTATCATCACTTAACAACGAAACATAGCTCCAATAACGCAAGACACTAGTCGTTTTATATTTCAAATGTTAATGAAGAAGAAAAAAAAGAATTGACTCTTCAAAACGAAGACTTTCTGTTGTTTAAATTGAAAAGTTTGATACGGTAGTTTCCTGCGTGTCACTGCAATGTATCATATTTTGTAGCAATATTACCGCCAAATGCTATTGAGGTTAAGTTCCCAGTATATCATATTAGATATCCGTATGCAGGTGTATGTCTATTATTTATGCTGTCATAGCCAAGTACATGGTAATCATCTCAATACATAATTAATGTAAAATGAACTTACCTCAATCTTTATTTGCAAGACAAAATGAAAAAACACACCATTTACATTTATGCATTAAGCCATCAGTGTAGATGCCGCACTTGTATCAAACTGCGTACCTCAAACGCTTGCGCGTTGTATAGTCGACGGCTATGTAATGCATTCTCGTAACGGGTTTAATTTTGATCAAGCGACACAATGTATGCAATGTTAAAAAAAAAGCATTTTGTGTTCCAATCAAATAACAGATGCATATATATAATATATATAATCGAATTTCATGTCCTTATATTGTCATATTGTATTTTTATCAACATAAGGGGTAATATTCCACGAAATGTTATTTTTCCTTGCTCTAAGCAAATTCCCCAAGTGGGGAAAATTACTTCATTTATTGAAGTATTTTTCCATCAAAGTCGGTTACCAGGCAAAATTACACCAAATTTTGGTAATCTGATGGTTTACCCTCTTTTTGTGTAATTTTAACTTATATTTCATATATTTTTCCACATACCAGTGAGGTAAATTTACCATCATTTTTTAGAGTGTATATTGCATATTTGTAGCAAACCATTACCTTTTATATATCAGGTATTTAGTGAACGTGCATTAATGATACCGTTTCCTTATCACAAGTAATCCAAATAGCTTGTATTAATTATGAAGGTGTGGTAGCCATTATAGCATAGTTCACTCATAGCAATACATCTACTTGATATGAGCAAATCTTTTACTTACCGCAACTGCATATATTCTTTGGTTTACTATTTCAGTTTAATTATCATAAGTAACTTCATAAGTTACTGGTATGAAACAGACCGTAAGTAACTTACAATTAGATTGCTTCTTGTTAGTATCAGTGTTTAGGATCTCTTTTTTACTAGTGCTAAGTAATTTGTGCTTTTGTCCCCTATTCAGCTGAACTTTTTATTTACGATAATTATATTTTTATTTATGATTATTAAATTTTTTTCTCAGTGTGCAAGTATATTCTTTAAATTCTTTTTCTTTTATTTAAGACGATATTAATTCACATAATTCAATTAATACAATGCTGTAATTATTAAACACTATAAGTTCGAGTTTAAGATGCTGCTAACAAGGGCAATCGATTCATCAACTTTGAGCCAACGGAATTTTCATTATTAAAATCGAATTACAACCTAAAATTTCACCTCACACATAACATTATACATACATCAGATAAAATTACAGCCAGATATGAGGGCTGCTGGAAATTAATTTAACAAATTCACACGTACGTTATTTCGATAGCCCTCAAGGTATGTTGAAACAATCCAATCAAATTCCATTAATTCAATGAATACGCGACCTCTAAACCACCATAATATTCGCATATAAATTCTCCAACAATTCGTTTTCGTTTATAAACATTCCCACTGCCGGCCGGCACATACCACCTAATCCCAGGGCAATTCAAATTTCGGTTCTCTCTTTAACCCCTGAACCCGATAAATAATAAATAAGGGCCGACATACGGCTGATAGGCTCCCCTCCAACCCTTGTAGCTGCAGAAAGCGCGTTAATTCTTTGGGGGGGCCTTTTGGCAGGGCGCGCACACGATAACTTCGTTTACTCAGTTAATTTACTTTAAATTTAATTAGAGGTCGCCCAGGGGTGAATGGGAAACTGCAAAGGTGATGTTTAGCCGTTTAACGTTGGCATGCCTATACGCAAACTTGCGCCGAGTCGAATACCTTTGCGACTTTGTGAAGTTTCTGTTGCGCTTCTGATCGGCCAGAAGGAAGTAGGCAAGATTGGGGTAATGAAGGCGGAATCGAATTGGAAATTTTAAACTAAAGTTGTAAATGTGATAGTCTATTTTTAAAGTAGAGCGAAGAATGTCTGAACATACTCCAGGCCCAAATCACACGCACGAAAATCTCCAAAAACAAATTGTACACAGATAAAAACACGGAGTTGAATCTAACACCGTTTTAACTCTTTTCCGGTGTTCCCTCGCGACCATCCGTTCAAGGAGCCTCCATTTCGGAGTTAAATGTTTTGCTACTAAACGGATGGAATACAGAGATAATTTTGCTTTTCATAGGGGAAAAAACATCTTTAACCGAGGCAACCTAATCCGTTAAGGACCAATTTGTCTCTCTTATGCAGTTTTACTATTTTGCAATAAATGTAAAAGTTTCGAAATGGAGAATTTTAGCTCTACTGCTGTTATTAAAATATAACGGATGTTGTTTCCCCTATGTATGCAATACTACTATCGTATCAGATAAAATTATCTCCGTTGCTAATGCAAGTAACTCCACTGGAAATAATACATCCGCAATAAAAAACTTAACTCCGTTTCGGAATGTATTTCATCCTTTACACATGAATTTATTTCCGTTAAGAAGTACCTGCCACAGAGAGAGAAGAAAATATCTCTCTAGTGAGAAGGTTTTTAACTCTATTTTTATGTTACCTAGCTCCATAGTAGCTAAGTTTAACATCATATTGGAGTTAATCAATGAGAGCTGTTCTTTGTGGACAGAAGCACCCTCGCTCAGTGCATTTATTCTATTATTTATCATTAAAAATGCATCAAAAATGTCGTCGAACCTCAAGTTCTTGAATTATTTTTGATATATTCCTAATGATTACTAGGATAGACACACTAAGCACGTCCTCTTCTGCGGTCACAGAGCAGCCGTCATTAGAATTGCTTTAATTTATCCATAATATAGTCGCTTCTTCGAGTTTGGTACCGACCGTGGTTGAAGGCACGACACAGTTGAAACACCACGGATTCAGCTAAGATAAACGTGCTTTTATTCAGGAGCTAACACCTAGAATGTAGTGGGGGCCAATTAAAAATTGGTACATCGTAGATTGAAAATTAAATAAGGATGCACAAGTTTCTTACCTGCTTTATCTACATCTGCCCTGGTGATGTTTGCTCCCATAATTCTTATCCATCTTTTACGGTTTTCGTACTTTACTCTGATGTGTATTTTATAAATTTCAGGTACAGTGCATTCCGCCATATCCTTCTCCTTTCTCGAACTATTGCAAAGTGACTACGTCCAGACTTGTTGCACATGCGCTGCACTAATATCACTTTAATAAATGCGCATGCCCTATGCAAACTTGCAATTTTCAAATGTTTAGGGAACAGTTACGATTTGGAGAACAAATGTTCCCAATCGGAGGTATCCTTTCCTTTTTGGCGTTGAGGTATTAGAAATAGAAACATCTGTTAAGTAAACAAATTTATCACCTCCGTGAAGGAGAAATATATGCAATGTTAGGGATATTTGTTCACATTTAGGGCTTAAATACGGTAGTGTAGATGCGGAGAGAAAGCGGAGATTATTTCTTCCTTGAAAATCGTGTTAGAAAGCGGAGTAAATTCAATCTTCCGTTTTGGTTGAGATTTTGTACAAAACGAGGAAATACTTCTGTTTTTAGCCATGGCAACTCCTTTTTGGAACAAAATATTTCCAAAACGGAGACTCCCTATTTCACTCCCTCAAATTTTTACCTGTGTACGCGGCAAAATTCCAATAATTTTTGCATTTGTGATACGTATTGCTGTGGACGAACACCTTGTTTTCGTCCGAGTTTTTTTTTAAGATGCACAGATGTGCATATTTTTATCCGATTTACCTTTACCAATGTTTCATGGGAGTTTGCTCAAATTCGTTGTTAATTTTTGTATAAGAGTTAGTTATTGAGTTAATTGTTCAATTTATTTATTTAAATGTCCACTTGAATTTGTTTTCACTCTTTAATATATTTTTATTTGTTCATGTTAGTTCATGTCCTTCCTTGAATTTTATTCTATGATCATTGTGCGTTAGGTGTAGCGCACGCAGCTGTTATATTTTATATTTATGCGACTGTTTACCCTGAGGGGCCAGTTCTTTGACGAGATGCCCGAGTAAGTACATGTAAAATTATATTGTTAGCTGCCATTTTGGTATTTCATTTTGATTTCAAGTTTTGTTGCGTTAATTTTTAATTATATCATCCATCAAAGAACCCTCTATATAATAATTGGTATTATATTCTTGTGTACACAAATTAGATACAGGATCATTTATTATTTTACGTGCAGGAAGATATATTTAGTTAAAAGAATGTAATTTTTCGTTTTTGTTAATTTTGCTGTTTTGTAATTATTAATTAATCACCTCGGGTAAGGTGAATAGAAGCATTGTGCTTGTAATTAAGTTTTTCTATTTTTTTAATTCACTTGTTTTGTCCACGTTCAATTTAGTTTGTTTAATTGTGGATTTTTGTGTAATAAAAGGATTATCTTCCTGAACTGTTTTGTCTTTTGTTTGTTAAAGGATTTGCATTGTCCTTTAGTTAAATATTAGAATCCTAATGCAGTTTTGATTTCGACCAGGACCTTTAATCCAAGGTTTTTTTTTCCTGCGTAATTGTATTTAACATTTTTTTTTTATAATAAATTTTTGATCGTTGTTAACGTCATTCAAAATTTCTGTTCTTTTGTTTTTGTTTTAACCTCTTCAATTTTTGGAGTAATTAAAGAAAGTCAGATTTCTTTCACCCACAGTTTACTTTTCATGATTAAATTCAAGTTTTAATTGCGAGGGTAGCCCTGAGTTTTATTGTTCTTTTGCGCCCTTTTATTTTTATCCGCTGAGCTAGTAAATTTAATTTTTCATTTTTATAAATTCATTTTGCATTTTCTTTGGTACCATCAGTACACAGCAGTATATGTAATAATAATAATAATAATATTTATTGTCAAAATTGCAATATGCAAACTTTGGCAGTGTCCAAATATAATATAAAATATAGCTGATAAAACACATACACACAATTTAAATCTGAATACAACGTACCAAACTACAAATAAGAATGTGGTATAAAATAAAATACAAACATAGATGATACCTACAGATAAATTCAAATACAAGTGTAATAAACTATTGGACAGAACGCAGACATAACATTAGTGTCACATATTAAAAGCATAGTTATATGATATTAAAGAACAATAAAATTTAAAATCTGTATTGAAGGTTAAATAATAAAATTACAAAATTAGAGAGACCCACCGTTAAAATACTCATCCGCACAATAAAAGCTGTTGTTTGAAGTTGGTAATCTTTCTGTGTGATGTTGTTCAGTGTGAGATATCAATGCAGTCTGTATAGTTATTGTAACTGATCCTTAATACAACATTTTGATTGCTACTGAAAATTCTAAGTTAAATTTGACATTGTTAAAATCCTCGAAGATAATTAAATCTTCTATTGCAGTTGCATTTACCAACATATAAAAGCAGCTACATTTCATTTTGTTTAAATTTTAATTAAAATTATTTTGTTATATATTTTATTTGACGGACTTGCTCTCATAATAGAATAACCGATCATTTATTTAATGATCGGAAATTAATTATGACTATTGTAATGCATGTTAGCACGGTCAAATCGAAATATTATCTCTGGTTTTTAATCGATTAAATTATGTAAATATAATATCTAAATGGGTATTAAAATACATTCGACAGCTCTTCTATCGCAGAACAATGCAACATTTATGTGTACAAATGCAACGTATTAAATGGAGGAAACAAATTATTCCTATTCAATGGAAATAATATAAGCGCCGGAGTGGAGAATCAAATGGGGCGTAAATATAACTATTATCATTATTATAGTCGTTAATTCTCCGTGATTTTAAAATAGGTAATTGTTTAAATTTCTATGAAATAGGATTTTGCTGACGTTCTACTATTTAAAAATATTTGCGACTAAACAGAGTATCCTCAGAATATTTATTACTTTATTTTATATTCAAATGTATTCACTAAAGACTGTAAACACTGCTGATTCTATAATTGCTCCGGATTTCATCAAAACTAATTACCATCACTGGCAAAACAATGGTGCAGTAGTGGTAGCCCAAGTAGCACATTTAGTTGAAATTACTACTGCTATAGACACAGTTACTTCATTATAGTCAATGTTGCGTAATGCTGTGGCCTGCCACCCCGGTTTTCGTAATTCAATGTTCATTTTACTACGATCTGTCTTTATCAATGTTTCGAGCAAATTTTCTTAGAAGTTAATGTTAATTTTTAACCCTAAACCTACCAAGGTGTGCTTTTGAGGCACAATTGATTTTGAAATTGCTGGAACTTTGTAAGTTAACTGCCCACAGACTGGAGGATTTTTGTATTCTCAAATAAACTATTTAACACAGAATGACATAAAAATTTTTTAAAAATATTTTTCCTATTTTTACTAAAAAAATTAAACATAATTTACCGACAGTCCGACCAAGGTGTGTCTTTGAGGCACATACTGTTATTATACTATAAATGCATTGCTAGTTATTTAAAACTAGGTATGTGGTAAATCCCCGTAATAAGGTATGCTTTATATTTCGGACTTTCCCTTGTATGTAAGAACTTCCAGTTGCATATGAAGGGAATTCCTAAATGCTTTGCTAAAACAGTCAGCTTACAAACTGCATTGCTATCAGTGTATTGTGACTTCCTAACGAACGCATTGGCCGTTTTAGGTGTTATTGGTTAATTTTATTTCTTTACTAGTGGAGAGTATAATATAGACCAGGTAAGCAAAATAAAGTTTTGATTGACCCCAGTAAAATAGATTTGTGCTTTATGCTTATTTGGTTTTGAAATTTATGCAGAAGTATGACCGATTGGTTGACTGACCGACGCCGGCACTAACTGAAAGGAGTTGCTCGATGCATTGTACGAAAGTGATGAGGATTTGGGAAGGAATGTAAATGATGGTGAAGATGAAGAAGAGCCAATGACGAACCTCTTTGAAGCGGATTATCAAGAAACTGGCGATGAAGAAAGCGATGAACAAGAAGGAAGTGACGATAGTGATGCTAATGATGAACCGCCCGGCCATTCGCAAACTTTTATTGGAAAGGATGGTACCGAGTGAATGCACGCCGATTGCCAAGGGAAAAACACGTGCACACAACATAATTACAACAGCTTTGAACAAAGTGAAACTTCCACCTGGAGTGCATGTTGATACTCCTTGTGACGCATTCAATTTTTTTTTGATGATACGGTTATTGGTATTGTGATTACTTTCACTAATAAGGAGGCTGTTCGTATTCTTGCGATTTGTGGAAACCAGTTGACGACGTTGAAATCCCGTGCTTTTTGGCCTTTTGATTACTGCTGGAAGAAATAAACAAAGAATGGTGGACTATAATGAGCTATGGAATCCTTTATATGGAAATCTGTTTATCGAGCGTGTATGTCACGAAATAGATTTACTCAATTACTAAGATTTATTCGTTTTGACGATAAAGCGACCAGAACCCTCCGAAGGCAAAAGGACAAGTAGGCACCAATCAGAGACCTGTGGGACCGTGTTAATATAAACTTGCTGAAATATTATCTTCCTGGCAGTAATCTAACCATCGATGAACAACTGGTGCCTTTTAGAGGTCGTGTATCTTTCCGACAGTACCTGCCAAGCAAGCCAGATAAGTACGGTATGAAAATTTGGTGGATATGCGAGAGTGGAAAAGAAGGTCTGAACAGAGCAGAAAACTTAGCGCAAAAGGTGGTTGAAGACCTTTGTGAACCTTTTCTGAGAACTAAAAGGAATATTACGTTTGACAACTTCTTCACCAGCTACGAGCTTGCATCCAGTTTGCTTACCAAAGGCCTAACTTGTATAGGAACGCTCAGAAAAAATAAGCGCTGCATACCACCAAATTTTTTACCTCACAGGCGACGGAATATTGAAAGCAACTTGTTTGGTTTTCAGAAGACAATGACTGGTATCTTATGTACCTAAGAAAAATCGCTGTGTCATATTATTATCTACAATGCACAACGACTCCACCATTGATGAGGAAAATAAAAATAAATCTGAAATCAATAAGTACTACAATTCCACGAAAGGAGGGTGGATACACTTGATCAGATGGTACATACATATTCAGTGAAACGCAAAACTAATAGGTGCCTTTGTCTATTTTTCAATATAATTGATGTGTGTGGAGTAGCTTCATTTGTCATTTGGAGAAATATCCATCCTGACTGGCATATTTCCAAAAACGAAGACTTTCGCAAAATTTTCTTACGAGAAATTATACAGAATTAGTACTGAGGCAAATTAGACGTCGTAGTTTGAGTGGCTTGCATAAAAGTCATACTTCATTGATACAAACTACGTTGAATCAAGTACCAATCACAGGGGAGTCTTCGGCTCGAGAAGTAAGAAAACGAAAACGTGCTATATTTGCCATCAAGAAAAGCAGAATGTCAACACAGTTATGTGATAAGTGTAAGCAAACGGTTTGTGGTGAACATTCAGAGAAAATACTCACGTGCACAAATTGCAATCTACATAAATAACTTTCAAATATTTTACTATCTTGTACTATTTTAATTATATTTCTGACACACAATATTCTTTCTATATGTTTTAATCTTACGTATACCTATACATGAAATAAATAATGCATATTTTGCTATTATTTACATCAACAATGTGTACAAATAGATGTGTGCCTGTGAGGCACACCTTGGTAGGACACGTTACGATAAAACGTTGGTAGGACTAGGGTTAAATAAGATTTAGTTAAAGTTTTGGATTGTTTAATTTAGTTATTTAAATGTTCAGTTGAAATTGTTTTCACTCTTTAATATATTTTTATTTGCTCATGTAGTTCATGTCCTTCTTAGAAGTATTCTTCTTCTATGATCTTTGTTGCGTTGCAGCGCACGCAGCTGTAGAATTTTATATGTATGCGATTGTTTTACCCTGTGAGGCCAGTTCTTTGACAAGATGCCGGTGTAAGTACTTGTAATTTTATTTTTATTGCTGCCATTTTGGTATTTCATTTATATTCAAAGATTTGTTTCGTTAATTTTGATTTATATCATCCATCAAGGAACTCGCTTAGTAATAATTGGTATTATATTCTTTTGTGCACAAATTAGATATAGGATCATTTATTATTTTTGTGCAGGAAGATATATTAAGTTTAAAGAGTTTATTTTTGTTCGTTTTTTAAGTTTGCTGATTTGTATTTTATAATTAATCACCTCGGGTTGGGTGAATAGAAGCGTTGTGCTTGTATTTAAATTTTTGCACCATCAACCTCCTTTGGCTGAAACACATGCAACCTTTGTGTAAAAAAGAGCTTACGCAGCAAAAAATCTATCAACAACCATAGCATGTTTTTCCTTCCTTTTCGACCGAAATATCTTTCATTATTTCCTTCTTCTTGCCTTGCTCGTCTCCCAAAAAAAATACATAGTCATGGAAATTGGTTTCCATGTAGTGAGAAAAATATTGATATCGTTGAGTGGATTTTCATCCACAGAACGAAATGCGTCATTGTTACGACAAAATATTATTTGAAATTTGATTAAGTAGTAACAAAATTCATAAGTGAAATAAATTATTATATTTATATATATATTATTACCAATCATTGTACATTAGCCCATTGATAATATTAGTTATGGTAACTATATTTTCATAAGTTCACTAAATAATTTTGTTAATAATACGAACATAAACGAATACATATTGTTAATTTTACGTACAATTTTCATAAAATCATTCACGATATGAACGCAATAAATTTTTAAATGATACCTTCTTTGTTAGTTCAATGGTTTGCAATTCATTGCAAGAAAGAACAGGTAGCGTACTTTAACGAAAGGTGCGGCAACCTACACTGCGGTTGCTGACTGAGTGAGAGTTTGATGTGTGGCTTCTAGAGGGCGTGCATCTAAACCTCTTGGGGGGAAATCGAGAATAATCTTGAAACACGATACTGATGAAAGTGAATTTTGCTCTTGGAGGAATGTTAAAGACGTATTATAGGCCGAAACTCACATTTCTATTCCCTTTTCTGCTTGTGTGGTGATTCTTCCACAATGGACTATGAGCACCTCTCAAGCATTCTTACGGTTAATTGTTTAGGCATTCCTTTTATGGTTTTTGGTGATCATATGTTTCGAAATAGAAAAGCTTCTTTCAACATCCACAGATGTAATTGGTGCATTTTTTAACTTTGCAATACATTCTAAACTAAAATTAAAGTCGTTTACTGTTTCACCCTCCAAAATTTTCTTAACTTTCTTCAATTTCAAATACCCCGCATTTTTATTTATCACTTTTTTAAATTTATCGTACATAGAATTACCTATTGTACCCTTAACCTTCTTACACCCTAAAAAAAAATGTGGTAAAATTACCCCAAAAATAGATGGCAACTGGGCTACCGCCTATTTTTGGGGTAAATTTACACCTATAGGGGATTTTTCACATGCTTGTGGAATATTCCTTGGAAGTGTGGTAAATTTACACATCTAAAGTAATATTCCCTAATGGAATGAAATAATTTCTGGTAGATTTACCACACCTTCAGGGAATATTCCACCAGTATGTGAAAAATCCCCTATAGGTGTAAATTTACCCCAAAAATAGGCGGTAGCCCATTGCCATCTATTTTGGAGTATTTTACACATTTTTTTTTTAATGTATAGATTAGAGTAACAACAAAGAAATTAGAAATAATTGATTATTAGGTTGTTTTATCATCCAGAAATATTAAGTTTCAGTTTTCTAATAACATGTTTAAGTCATTTAGAACTTAATGCAGATTCTCCACTTAAATATTCAAATATACCATTTATAATATTGATTTAATTTTAATAATTCTGAAAGATATATTAATTAGTTGGATTACAGAGAGTTTACAATAATTTCAATAAATTTTTAAATACAATAAGCAATGTTTTAAAGAGTAAACATTTTAGGAGAAAGGTCGATAAGAAAAGCCAATAGTTACTAAGAATTGGTTGTATTCATAATACAAAGATCTAGTTGATTGTAACCATAAAATAAATTTTGACTAACAAAATACATTAAATCTTATCAATTTGAGTTTGGATTTGGAGCTTTTTCATTTTTGTTGCTCTGTTCAGGTTATATTTTAAAAAAAATACCTCTGCAGAACTTCTAATGTGTTGGCAGCCTCTTTTGTGTACTGCAAATTAAAATTAAAATATGCCGCCATCATTTGTTGTGATGCAGAACGAAATGAATCTGTTGGGTCTAATAACTGTCTGCGACTTCACATTTCCTAGAAAAGAAAAATAAATCTAAAAAACATATGAAATAAATATATTTTTATTAATACCTTCTTCCAAGCATATTATCAACGGTGTATTCACCTCAATTTCTTCAAGTTTAGATTTATCCTGAAACTTTTTAATAAATTTAGCATTTAAAAATAGGTATGTTGTATGTAGATAATAGTGCTGCGAATCGAAGCTTCTTTATAGAAAACCGGGGTTTGGATGCAGTGATTAATCGTCTTTAAAAACTGTAACCGGTAAAACCGGTTTTGAAAATCAAAACCGGTTTTTAAAAGCAGATTATTGCGCCTTAAATAGGTTTTTCTAATTTAAAATACATAGCACTTTTAAAGAAGTAATACGTATTGTTTTTAGTTTGAAACTAGTTTTGAAAATCGATTTTAAAAACTGAATTTTAAAAACCATTTTACTAAAATCGATTAACTGGTTTTTGATATCTGGAGATTCCGCAATACTAGTATATACATAAATAATGTGTGATTAACTATTGAACGCAAATTTGCCGTCCTGCGGTCTTGCACATTTGCATGTATAAGTGCTTAATACCTACTTTACTTTTGTCATTAAATCCTTAGAGTAAAACCAAAATAGTTTTTCCTTACTTTACTTGTATCATCACTTAACAACGAAACATAGCTCCAATAACGGCAAGACACTAGTCGTTTTATATTCCAAATGTTAATGAAAGAGAAAAAAAGAATTGACTCCTTCAAAACGAAGACTTTCTGTTGTTTAATTGAAAAGTTTGATACGGTAGTTTCCTGCGTATCACTTGCACGTTGAAACTTTAAATAAATGTATCATATCTTGTAGCAACAATACCGCCAAATGCTATTGAGGTTAAGTTCCGAGTATATCATATTAGATATCATACGCAGTGTATGTCTATTATTTATGTGTGCTGTCATAGCTAAGTACATGGTAATCATCTCAATACATAATTAATGTAAAATGAACTTACCTCAATCTTTATTTGCAACAAAATCAAAAAGCACCATTTACATTTATGCATTGAAGCCATCAGTGTAGATGCCGCCTTGTATTCAAACTGCGTACCTCAAACGCTTGCGCGTTGTATAGTCGACGGCTATGTAATGCATTCTCGTACGGGTTTAATTTTTGATCAAGCGACACAATGTAATGCAATGTTAAAAAAACATTTGTGTTCCAATCAAATACAGATGCATATATATATATATATATAATAGATTTACATCCCGCTAACTATTTTGCTTCCTTTCATAACGCGGTCGTAGTGCGTCCCGGGGAAGGAGCGTAGTTTAGAAGAATTTAGTGACGTATATTGAACCGCGGGAAAAATGGATAACGGCGATCACTTTTTATCGCTGTAGCTTTAAAATGAATTATACGATTTTTTATTCTACGCACTTTTTTGCTCCTTACATTTGCCTATCTATTTGCGTCCACTGCGTATATTTTCAGACAAATTGCTAACTATTTTGCTCCGATGTATATTTTTTGTATAAGTTGTAAGTATAATGCGTCCGCCACGTTGCCACATGTTGGTCGAATAAACGTATATAGGAAGCAATATAGCATATTTAAGAAGTAATATAGAATCAAATATAAAAATTGTATTTTTGTGTTCTTTCGTGGATGGACGCAAATAGTCGACATAAAGTATATATCGCCAGTCGAGTACAATGTATGAACTTTGGTCTAATTTGATAGCTAATGAATTGAAAATCAGGTTACACCGTTTTTTTAAAGCTTAAGAATATTTTATATGTTAAGCTGATAGAAACATAATATGAGTGTTAAAAAAATAGTCTTATTTATTACTTATTACTAATTATTATGGTTTTAGCACATTTTATGCTTATCTGGAAAAATATTGGTACGAAGTAAATACCTTGGAACTGATTTTCCTGTGAACCAAAAGTATTGAAACAACATATACGTACTTTCCTGGAAGTATTTCGCAATTGGAAGAACTGCCAAGAAAATATCGTCAATTACAAACTTCTTACAAGCATTATTTCAGAACTTATGTAGAGGGCTTTGAAACCAACAAAAGGGTGGTGTGTAAAGGAATACCTAAAGGTTCAACCTGTGAAAATTACACTAGTTTCCTTCACAAAAAGAAGAAAGCTGGGTGACCTAAAGCCACCAACTCTTCATAACGAAAAGATACAATTCAGTCAAGAATCCAATCCTTAGGATGGTTCTTGACTCGAGGCTAACTTGGAATCAACATCTTGACCATATGACAAATTAAAGGCATTAATGACTCCTTTAGAGCAATTCGAAACAATATGGGGATAGACATCTCGTAAGTCTTTTGTTAACCCATGGCTCCCTGATTTGGGACAAAGACGATTTTAAACTCGCAAAGAGACAAAGATTTGCTTGGTTGTGCATCACTGGAGCTGCATAAATCTGCTGCGAAAACGATGTCAAATCTGCTCCTTTGTTTACATTAAAGGCGGCAAGAATGGAAACATATAGATACTCCTAGGAATGTCAGATTAACTAAACATAACCGTATTCTTAAATAGGCAGTGATACAATGACGCTCAAAATCTCCTTCGACCAAACCCTTCAAGATTATCTTGAAAGTGATGGTTGACAGCAAACCCAAACTGGTATGCAAAGCTGATCAATATCCTATCCGACAATCGAACCGCTCTAAAGGAGTATTCTATCAGGTAACCTCAAACTAACTTGGAATTGCTTGGTAAATGTTGAGCTACTGACTAAACTCAATAAAGCTACTTTGGTGTGAGTGCCAGGGCATAAGGGATACCATGCAACGAACTTGCGAACGCTAACAAGACTCTTCATAAAATTCATTGGATCTGACCCAGCTCTCGAGATAACTTAAACAATCCAAATGAGACACCAGGTTCACTGAAACGCCCTAAGGACAGACACACAACAATCGGATGATGAGGCAACCATCTAGGCATTTAGCAACAGATGTGGGCTAACAACCGAATAGAGCTTGGACGTACGAATCTATGAAATGATACGGCTGCCTAAGATAGTACCCACATAGAGTAAGCGTCTTTAAAGATGGACCTGTATGTAGACTATGCAACAAGGAGGAGAAGTAGCCCACCACGTTGTTTGAGAATGCGTTTCATTGGAATGGCAGAGACTGCCATTGCGGGAAGCAATCAACTTAAAAGCTGATCTGTCAGAAAAAAGTACCACACAGGCTGCTAAGCTAATTAAAGGAATTAGCACCTCTTTATGTAAAGAAATACATTAACTACGGAATAATACAACAGGGTGTGTTATTGGATAAGGATAGGAAAATGATTTATATTCAGTGCTCAATCAATCAGTTAATCTATTTGATCTACATATAGTAATAGTGCTGATTTATCTGAAATTTACGCTGTTTTATTTAAATCTTTACATTATTCTTGTATATCTACTGTGCTGCGAATCGAAATCCGTTTTATGTGGAACCGGTTTTGGACGTGGCAATTAATCGCTTTAAAATCAGAAAGTGTAACCGGAAAACCAGTAAAACTGGTTTCGAAACCAATACCGGTTTTCAAAACCAAAATCGGTTTTTAAAATGGGAGGAGGTATGGGAAGGTATTTATAACGTAATTAACTTCAAAAATGCACACATTTTTTTGACCTCAGGTTGTAAAATCGTTTTTTTACTGAAAATCGATTAACCGGTTTTCGATATCTGGTGATTTCTGCAATACTAATATCTATCGTTCTTAAAATTCATCAATATACAAAAAAAAATCTGTTTTAGCCAAAATTGTACATCCATATCATCCGCTATCTATTTACACACAAGGAACTGCCAGGTCTATAGTATATAGCATATTCAAGCAGTGATAAGTAAATCGCACAACGTTAACTATTGAATAAACTTAAGGAGTCACTCTTTGTGGGGATGCTATGCCATGTCATGTTTCAAAAATTCAACCTTGATAGAAAATATCAGATTATAATACGAGATAAGAAGGATCGAAAAGGCACTCCAGTGAGAGCGGACTCGAAATAGTATACAGACGCCTCTGGAACAGGCTACGGCAAAGGAGCTGAATATGTAAAGAAGCGTAGAAAGACTCTTACGGTAAGCTTCACCAGAATACAACGGTATAGTTAGGCGGAGGTTTGCCATTCATCATTGTGTCAGAGAAATAGAACCAGCCCGCACTTAAGACGTTAGTTCCGTAAGTGCTGAGTCAAAGTTGATTTGGGACTGTGCAAGCGCCCTAAATGAGGTGGGTACCCGATCAACATCGACTTAGGTTCCCAACCACTCGAACGTGAGGAAAACGAGAGAGCGGATGATCTTTCCAGGCAGAGCTTGTCAAGGTCATTCGTCAGAATTGGTCCTTCTGTTGGCATTATCAAATCGCAAATTTATTTATTTATTTATTTATGACCAACATTTAGAGGTAGCCACGCTTTTGGCTACATTCCCAAGGCTTGGAGAGATACTAGTGTTATGTTCATTCCGAAACCTGGAAAGGACACATACTACCATCTGAAATCATTCAGACCAATTAATCTCACATCTTTTATACTGAAGACTATGGAAAAATTATACATCTAAACATTACAGAAGGAGCACTTGTTAGATATTCTCTGCATCTTCTGCAATGAGCATACCAAAGGACTCGAAAGGAATATGGACGCAGGTGTACGCTGATGACATTGTCATGATAGCTAGAGGGAAGTTCCCAGGCGTGGTGGCGGGCATCATGCGTAATGCACTGCGAATGGTGGTGGAATAGTGTCTTTCACAAGGACTCTCAGTTAATCCACAAAAAACAAAGTTGGTTGCCTTTACCAACATGAGGAAACTCAATGACCTAGGCGGCGTTAGATTGTTTGAGCAGGGGTTACAATTAACCAAGGAAGTAAAGTATCTCGGTGTTACCCTCAATGCGAAACTAGCTGGAAAACCATTTAATCAAAACAACGGCCAGGGCTATGCAACTATTTTGGCACTGCAGGAAAGTTGCTGGCAAAACCTGGGGATTAAAGCCGAGGGTGATGCATTGGCTATATACTGCCGTGATAAGACCAGCGATAACATACGAGGCAGTAGTCTGGTGGAGGAGGACAGAAGTGTCCTCCGCAGTGAAACTGCTAACCGCTGTCCAGAGGCAGGCATTGCTGGGAATCACTGGTGCAATTAACAGCACAGAGACCGCCTCTTTGGAGATCATTGTAGGCCTGCCCCCGCTGCAGCTTTATGTGAGAGCGGAGGCAATGAATGCGATCTTTAGACTGAAAGCCAACAACTTTGTGGCATCCCAACTTCAGGGTGGGAGGGCACACTTGCTGGACGCGCCACTGCTGCAAATGCTCACAAACAGCATGGCACCCCAAATTATCTTCACTGGAAAGGTGAAAATCTCCATACCGAACAGAGACCAGGCGCAGCCAGGGCACAGGAGCCGGTATTTCTGGGCCCAGTCCTAATCAAAGGATATCCATAAGCCTGGGGAAACATACGACGGTCTTTCAGGCAGAGGTATTCGCCCTTGCAGCCTGTGCAGAAATGATTGCAAAAGGGGGCTACATGAGAAAGAAAATTAATATAATGACTGAGAGCCAGGCTGTCATTACGGCAGTCTCGAACCCCGTAACTAGGTCAAAACTAGTTAGAGTTAGCAAACAATCCTTCAATGCACTGGCACGAGACTACACGGTGTTTCTGATTGGGGTGCCGGGATATGACTATATAAAGGGCAATGTAAAAGCCGACGAACTAGCCAAGGAGGGCTCTAAGAGACCCTTCATGGGTCTAGAGCCCGTATGTGAAATTACTAAGGATTCCGCAAGAAGGGAGATCTGAACCTGGTTGGATAAAGAAAATACAAAGAAATGGAGGTCGACCGAAGGTCAACTTTATACCAAAGCGCTGATAGGGGATGGGGATGTTAGTTTCTTTGATAACCTACTCAGGCGCAATAAGGAAGAAATTAAAACCATTACTGGGTTGGTAACTGAACACTGTCCCCTGAAAAAGCATCTATACAACACAGACCGGGTAAGCAAACCGTGGTGTAGAAGATGCGAACTACAGAAGGAAACGAGTTTACAAGTAATCTGCACATGTGAGGAACTGAAGGTACTCAGGCAGAAATATGTCGGGAGAGATGTATTGGAGCCCTCGAAGATTCTCAAGATCCCACTGGGCAAGATACTGGGCTTTATAGAAAACACCAAGCTGCTCGAGTGGAAATAAGAGAATTAATAGGAATGGTACAATGAGCACCTAGCTCAAGTGCCCGGACATTAAGTGCCCACCCTAACTCTAATGAATGAATGAATGATGAATATGACCAACATGATACACCTACAGGGATCACATATATGTACTAAACAGCATATTAAAATTAACAATTGAGATATAAAACAATAACAAATGTCCTCTCATCTGAGCTACAGACTAAAAGCTATGAACTAGACGCATGATGAGTCCAGAGAATAGTGGAAAAAGTGAGCAGGAGAAAGACAGGCAAAAGTATTTCTAAAGGAACAAAGGTGTGAATTTACTAGAGACATACTGAGTAAAGACAGGAAGACTGTCAAAATTGTAGTAGGTCTGCTGACTGGTCATTGCAAACTGAACGGGCATATGTACAACATTGGCCTGGCAGATGATGCTATTTGCATATTTTGTCAGGAGGAGGGAAAAACACCAGTAGACCTAATTGAGACGGCAAATTAGAGTGCGTCTCCTAGAAAAAAGGTGACCGCATAGATCGAAAAGGTTGCGCTGAAGCTTGTCCGTCGGCCACCTTAACCCTAACCCAACTTAACCTATGTGTCGGTTGAGGTCGATGCAAGAAAACACTTTATTATTGTTTAATTGATATAACGACAAATGTAAATAGCAAAGGTAAAAAAGTGTGTGCTTTAATGAAGAAGCATTCTCAGAGTTTAGTATCATCCCAGAAATCAGATACCCAAGCTAAATGCAAGTTTTTGAATATTTGAACTGAAAATCTATTTTAAATGTTGATTATTCTACTTATTGGATAAGCAAGACCATGGCATGTTTTATTTTGGTGGAGGCGCCAGGTATACTTCAAGCTTTGTAGTTCTTCCGTACTGTTACTTCTGATATACCATACCATAATCAATTGAGAAAATGGTAAACAAAGTATGGCCAATTTCACTTTCCCTTTTGGCAAAGTGTTTTGAGATTGAAGTTGTGTTTTTGATTCTAATTGATCTGTTATGTGGTCTGTACATAGCCGAGACTTTAGTGCAAGAGTTAAATCTGTCATATGATATCCATTTTCTGGAATTTGTTTACTGTAACTTAAAGATAGTCGTTGTGACTAAATTGGATTTTGTAATTTTTAAGTTCTAACAAAAAAAAAAAAAACAATAATGGCAGATATCCATGACATTCTATTGAACTAAAATAAAGTAATGGGAGAAACCTAACTGAAAAATTATGTAGAGGTATTAAAAAAAGTAATACTGGAAGAGAAACGGTAATATACGTTAAATAATTATAAATTTCTGGTAAATATTACATTTTGTAATGAAAACATCTATAAAAAAAAAGTCACGGCACCTCTTACTAAACCGACACTTTTCAAATGCTTCACAATGTATTCATTAGTCAAAGGAAAAGAAACACTTCTAACATTTTTTTTTAAATTGTGTCATACATATGCCTACTGATTTACAATCACTAACCTCATCGGTTCTTCTATATGTGTGCGACGTTGCCAAGTAGAAGGACGCAAAATAATGCGCGGTATGTAATAAAAATATACGGCATGTGTATATTATTTTGGCTCTATCGGCATTTCTGTGAACTAAATTATACGTGAATTTTACATATGACGCACTATTTTGCTTCCACCTATTTTCCATCATAGATACTAAACGGGTTGGAATAAAAATATGAGAGAAAAACCTGGCAATGGTGGTGGCATGACCAACGGGCACGTACGGACAATTTTTTTTTCTTAGCGGCTTACTCGATTAATAAGGCCGAAACTATTTTGCGTCCGGTATACGGACGCAAAATAGTCGAGGACGCAAAATGTAATGTAAAATGGCAATGTATGGACGCAAAATAGTGCGTGGGATAAATATATATATATAATCAGAATTTCATGTCACTTGTATTGTCCATATTGTATTTTTTCCAACATAAGGGCTAATATTCCACGAAATATGTTATTTTTCCTTGCTCCTAAGCAAATTTCCCCAAGTGGGGGAAAATTATTTCATTTATTGAAGTATTTTTCCATCAAAGTCGGTTTATCAGGCAAAATTACACCTAATTTGTGGTAATCTGATGTTTACCCTCTTTTTGGTGTAATATTACCTTATATTTCATATGTTTTTTCACATATCAGTGAGGTAAATTTACCATCATTTTTTAGAGTGTGCATAGCATATCAAATTCGTCTACTATTTCGACAGATTCCGAGAGCGACATCCCTTGCGTTTCTAGTTTACGAATGGAACTTGAAACAAAGCTATAATTTGACTTAATATACAAAAGGTTTTGTAGCAATTCTGTTGATGTTACTATCTTTTTACAGTTTTTTTAGAGCAATGCAGTCAGCAGTGATTTCAAGAATTACATTTTTTATTCCTTCAAAATTATCGGCGAAAAAAATTGCAACCTTTAACCATGTACCCCATCTCGTAATAATCGGTTCAGGAGGCAACTTAACACTGGGAAGTCATTACTTTTATTTATTTTCTTCTGTGAATTTATTAACGTGAGTGAGCAGTTACAGTCACACACATGCATAGACCTCTAGCAAACTAACTCGTAGAAAATTGTTCCGTTTTTCGTCATATATTCACCACCTTTTAGCGAATCTGCCCTACCACTGCATAAAATATTTCCCGGGATTAACATGATTACAACTAGCTTCTGCAGCACCAAACTGTATAAATGGCCAAAAGTAAGTGCGTTCATTTTTATCTAACATTTTCGCGTGTATACCATGAACACCAGCACGTAGGGACTTTGAGCATTTCAATCGCGTATAGTAAATTTATGGAAATTCTCTGAAGTATCCGTAGCTCGGGAATCGTTTGAAGTCGGGAATCGAATTTGTGGTTAAAGGAACCTCTATTGCCGCAGTTCGTTTTAATTCCTGCAACGCCGAAATGGGAAAAACCTACCTCTGCAGAAACTGATGACGAATTAACCTTGTATGCTTTAACAGGACTAAATAATATATGAGAATCCGCCCTATGTTGTATCATTTACGTTAAAATAACGTAAGTATACCTACCTATTCCGTAAGAAGGATGTTATATTTAACACCCTATTAAAAATGTTGACAGCTGTTAAATTCGAATCTGTATTCTGTATCATGACAGGCGCTAATTTTAACGGTCATTAAAATTAATTATGAAAATTGTATTCTATAAATCGATTGGAAGGTTAAATTTTAAACAGCAAGGGTTAAATTAAGCTGTTAAAAAGGTTATTTTTAAAGGTTCATTAACGGGTGGTGTTAAAATAATAGTGAGGTGTAAAACTGCTTCTTTACGTTAGCAGCTACAACCTGCTTCTGCTACTTTTGGTTAGCAGTTTAAAAGAGCTGCTACTTTCTGTAGCAGTTTTCCTTAAATAGTTATACGTTAAAGAGATAAACTGTTTCCACAACTTTGCACACCGCCCCAAAGTGTCTTTTGTTACCGCTATTCACTCAATAATTATATGTATTTATATTGTGGACGACTCTAATTTGATTCAGTAATGAATGGAGATACTTATAGATACTTACATACTGCTGTGGTTAGACAACCCTTTTCGCGAGTGTTGTTCAATTGACCGAGAATTTTTCACAATTTTATTTTGGTTTGTATAAATTTAGTTAAAGAGTTTGTTGTATCATTTTAATTTTATTTAGTGTTAAGTTTTTTTAAATTAATCCATTCATTCAAATGTCTATTGTTTGCTTGTGTTGTTTTAATGCGGATTCTATTAAATATTCTCGTTGTATGTTATACGTCTGCGTTGTACATTTTTTGAGAGAGGGATTTTTGTAAGAAAAACGATTGTAGAATTTTGTTAAGGACTTGCTTGTTCGACTATTGACGTGAGTAGACGTATTTTTTTTTGGTTGCCTTTTTGTAATTCATTTTGATATTGTAAATTTTGCATTAACTTTTCTGTCTTATTGTGATAATTGTTAATATATTGAAGTGTGCACATTATAGATATAAGATCAATTATTATTTTTTGTTTAGGAAGATATATTTTTAGTTTTTTTCACTCATTATAGCTTAAAGGGTTAATTTTTACGTTATTCATTTTTGCTGTTTTATTTTTAATTATCTGTCACCTAGTTTGGGTGAGTAGAAGCTTCGTTCATGCATTTTGTTTTTTCATTTCTGTAAATTTCTTATAATTGTCCGCGCTTAGTTTATTTTAATTCGTGGAACCACGTGGATAGTAATTCAAAGGTCGTGTATTTTGGATTATCTTCCTGAACAAACAAAACTTTTGCTTTGCATAGGAAATAGCATTGTCCTATTGTAATTTAGAATCACGTGCAGTTTTTATTTTAGGCCAGAACCTTCAGTTCACGGTTTTTTTTTCTGCACAACCTGTAATTTAACCCGTTGTTGAAATAAATTGATTGTTAATTAGCATCTTTGAGTTAAAAATTCTGTTCTTTTATTTTTTGTAAACCTTTTCAATTTTTTGGGTAATTAAGAAAGTCTGATTTCATTCACTCACAATTTACTTTTCGTGGTTAGATTCAAGTTTTAATTCGCGAGCGTAACTCGTCGTTTGTGACCCCGACTATAGTGACATTATAGACAACTATACATATAGTAACAAACAATAAGTGTGATATTTTGACCCGAGTAGCCCCGAGTCGAATATGGTATTGCATCTAATATGCTCCGTTTGTGTTCGGTACACCCGCTCTTTTAATAAGCCGTAGCGGCTTAAACAATGCGAATATTACGAAACCGCTTTAACCATGTATTTTAGATATTTGGAGCTTTCAAAAAATGCCAAAAACCAAAAATTGATTTTTCCAGTCAAATACAACGTGTGTATAAATTGTCGCAAAAGCTACACGTAGCGACATACTTCGTTCGTTTCTGAATCGAAAATCTAAATGGTAAAATATGTACTATGCTTCATAAGTCTTCACGAGGTTCTTGAAGTTCGGTTTTTTAGTTCCTAATAAGCGTTTGTGTGCGTTATTTGTCGGTATAGATAGCTGCAATTTTGAATTTAGACGATTTCTTATTCCTGTTTTTTCGTAAACAGTTTCTTTTTGATTTTAGAGCCTGGTTTCAACATTTCTTCATAAGCATCCTCTCATGAAAAACACATTTGGCAACATTGTAGGACAATGACTTTGTATTCTAATTTGATTTCAATCAAAACCATTGCTGTCAAATTTTGACATTAATCTGAAGTGTTTAATTTTAATGCAAGCTCTGCTCTTTTTCGTGATTACTCGTATTCTCTTGATTAGTTTTTCTGTTTCAGTGTTTTTATCGTTCTCGTATTATTGTTTAGTTTATTTACAATGTTTTTACATTTAATGAATATGCCGATATGTATATGGTATACGGTTTTTGTCATGGAAATGCTAACATGGCAGAACAGGAATATCGCGTACGTTTTCCAAACCGGAGACATCCTACTGGAAACGTATTTCGACTGCTGGACCAACGTCTACGTGAAACTGGTTCGTTTAAGAAAAGAAATGCCAACGCTGGTCGACCTAGACAACGGCGTACATTACAACTGGAAGAGGAAATTCTAGACTCAGTACATGAAGATCCCTCCGTCAGTATCGACAGTTGGCGTCCACATTCAATATCCGCAGTAATAAGACCGTTCATTTGGTTCTACGTTAAAACCTTCTTTATCCATACCATATAACCAAGGTGCAGCCGCTCTATGAAAACGATAACATTTAAACTTTTTGTCATAGTATCTTAAATAGGATTCAAGAAGATGGCGACTTTTTAAGAGGTGTTCTTTGGACCGACGAGTCTATGTTTACCAGAGATGGTGTACTCAATACCATAATTTTTACCATTGGGCAGATGAAAATCCTCATGCGTTTCGGGAATACGGTCACCAAAGAAAGTTTTCAGTTAATGTTTGGCTGGGTATAATAAATCACCGTGTCGTTGAGCCAATCTATCTGCCAAATCGACTTGATGCCAACGGGTATTTAAATGTATTAGAACAAGTTATTGACGAGATGCCATTGAATATACGCCGTAACATGTTTTACATACATGATGGAGCTCCGGCACATTTTTCTCGTAATGTGAGAGAGTGGTTGGATGAACACTTCCCTAACAGGTGGATTGGTCGCGGTGGTCCTATCTTATGGCCTGCAAGGTCTCCCGACCTAAATCCTTTAGACTTTTTTGTTTGGGGTTTCATAAAGCTGAAAGTTTACGCAACACCTCTACAAGACGCTGACGAAGTTACAGGACGAATTAACGCGGCAGTATTAGAAATTACACCGGAAAGGCTTGACCAAGTAATACAGATAATACCTCGTAGATTGCAAATGTGTTTACAAACAGACGGATATCAATTTGAACATATGCGTAGATAATAGTGTCGCTAATTTATTACAAGAGATGCGTTCGAAAAATCAAAACTAGTAATTCTGTTTTAATAAAGCTTTCTTATTGCTTTTCCCTATGTATCATTTGTGTTATCCAATTTGTCATTTGTAATTCTGGTCTGTCAATTTTGACAAGTATTGTAACTACCATTACGGTAGTATGCGACTACAGTGTTGCCAAATGTATGTTACTTTCAAGTGGCTCCTGAAGACGCATGAAGCATAGTACCATATTTTACCATTTAGATTTTCGATTCAGAAACGAAGGAAGAATGTCGCTGCGTATAGCTTTTGCGACAATTTATACACACGTTGTATATGTAAACCTCCCCTTAATATACTTTTCACTGTCACCAAATAATGTTGAGCAGCTCACACAGCGTGTATTCTTAACAGGCGCTATTACAATACTTTCATATTTAAATGAGCCACCAATTCATCTAATACAGCTGTAATTTTATGGTAAATATTGCCACAAAGTGTGCTTGTCCCTGTATGTGTAATAAAAATAGTAAAATTTCCCACGTTTTCTTTCTATGTGTAATTTCTCGAAGAACACACTACAACTATCGCAATGCGAATCTTGCGGTTAGCAGCGTACGAGGAGCGTTCAGTATGTAGGTTAACGAACCTGTCTGAATGCGAATCTCAGAATACCTATAATTAATAGAACTCATCTCGAGGGATATACATAATATTCGTTGAAATATAAAGCCGGGACAGGTACTACAGCGGACGCTTAATATCAAACGCATTTCCGCGAGATACCCGGCAATATGCCAAACTTCAGAATAAGAAGAAACCCGTCCTAATGAGATTCGGTGCCGTCGCTGAAGTCTCGCCTCGTCCCCAGGACTCTATTCGACGTTCGCCGACGCTATGTAAATTTCGGTTCCCGCGGACCATTTGTCCGCATTAATACAAACAGGATTGTCGCTTATTATATTTGCATGGCGTTCTCGACGCTACGAGGCGGCGTGCGACCGTGTAAATTAGCGTTTTGTTTCGCAGCGCGAGGCGACGCTTCGTCCTCCTCCTCCTCCTTGCTCCTGTCGGATTACGACGCGTCCTCCTGACAGGATATTAAAGGACGAATCCTGCGGGACGGACGGCCGCATTATCGAGGAATTTCGATTAAATTTTCGGGACGACGTAACTATGGGCGTAATTACGAATATCGGCATTATTATGGATGGTGTCGGCTGTAATAGCTTAAATAGATGGATGTTTTATTCTTTAAAATACCGTATACGTTAGGATGGCATCATATTCATCCTTATGTTGTATTATTTACGTTATTAATAACATGTACTGCTGTGGTCTGGCACCCCGAGGTTTGTAAATTCAGTGTTATTTTATTTATAGAGATTAATCTTTATCAATGTATCGGGCAAATTCTCTCAGAAATTAATGTTTTATTTTTGGATAAGATTTTGTTAACTGATTTGATTGTTGAATTTATTTTAATTGTTCAGTTGTTGATTATTTATTTATTCAATTGTACATATTGCGTTCATCAGTATTGTATATTTTGTAGTTTATATTCTAGAATTTTCTTAGACGAATTCTGCGTTGCGTGCGCACGCAACTGTAAAGTTTATATATATGCGACCGTGTTTAACCCAGAGGCTCAGTTACTTGAACGATGTCGTGTAAGTACAGTTAAAATTTATTTTCTTTGCTGCCTTTTTGTAAATTCATTTGATTTTAAAAATGTTGTTCGTTTAATTTGAAATTTTCTCATCCTTCAAGGAACTCGTTAAATAATAATCGTTATTATATTATTGTGTACACAAATTAGGTATAAGATCCGTTATTATATTTGTTCTAGAAAGTTCTTTTTGTTTAAGAGTTTAAATTTTTCCATTTCTTAGTTTTCAAATTAGTTTTTTTTAGTTAATCACCACTGTGTAGGTGAAAACAAGCATTGTGCTTGTGTTTAAATTTCAATTTTAGTAATACACTTGTTTTGTCCACGTATGAATTAATTTAGGCTGTTTTAAATTTTGTAACCGCGTGGATTTTTTGTGAAATAGGATTTTCTTCTAGAACAACTTTACCTCTTTGCTTTGTTAAAGGCTTTGAATTGTCCTTTAGTAAATTAGATTCAAGCAGGTTTTGATTTTGGCCAGGACTCTCAGTCCAAGGTTTGATTTTTCCTGTGTTATTGTAATTAAATGTTTTTTTTTCTTTTTTTTTATAAAAATAAATTCAATGATTGTTAACATCATTCAAAATTTCTGTTCTTTTATTTTTGAATCAACCATTTCAATTGTTAGAGTAATTAAAGAAAGTCAAAATTTTCAAACAACGCCACATTTTACTTTTCATGATAGGTTTAATTGTGAGGGTAACCCTGAAGTTAAGTATTCTTTTGCGCCCTTTATTTTTATCCGCTGAGCTAGTAAATTTAATTTTCATTTTTTTTTACTTTTCATTTTGCATTTATGCTGGTACCATCAGTACACAGCAACAAATATAACGTTTTTACTGCTATGGTTTATACAACCCAATTATCACTGAGATGTATGTTAGGTTGCTTATTACAGTTGGTGTGATTACTTTGTCTGAACAGCTGATTTTCAATTTATCGAGAATTTTCACAATTTTGTTTTGTTTTAAATAAGTTTAGTTTAAGCGTTTGTTGTATGATTTTAATTATGTAGTGTTAAGATTTTTTTTAATTAATCGAGTCATTCAAATATCCATTGTTTGCTTGTGCTGATTTAATGCGCATTCTATTTAATATTGTCATTATAATGTTCTACGTCTGCGTTATACGAATTTTGTAAGAAAAACAATTGTAGGATTTTGTTAGCGACTTTCTTGTTCGACTATTGATGTGAGTAGACGTATTTCTTTTACCGCTATTGCCATTTTGATATTCATTTTGTATTGTAAAATTTAATTTTCTTTTATATTGTCAATCAAGGAATATTTATTGTAATAATTGTTTATGTATTAAAGTGTGTACTTTGTAGATATAGGATCAATTATTATTTTTTTGTTTAGGAAGATTTATTTTAGTTTTTAGAGTTAATTCTTCTGTTATTCTATTTTGCTGTATCATTTTAATTTTTCTATCACCTCGTTTGGGTGAGTAGTACTCCGATCTATATACCTATTCCACAAGAGGGAGGAATGAAATGGGGATTCCCTACCACCGCCTGACCTGCTCCCAGAAGTTAATGGATTATTGGGGTGCTAAATTATATAATCACTTGCAAATGGATAATAAAAAATTGCCATCCATTGCCTTCAAAAAGCAAGTAAAGGGAATTCTGATGCAGAGGGTTTGTTTGTCAATCGTAATCTGTGTCATATACTTACTTACTTGTGGTTATTATTTTTACAGTTTAATTGTATAAACGTATCCAAAAAAAAAAAATTATACAAAAGGATAAACTTTTGATTTGACCATCGATGCCACAGCGCGACTTAATACAGCCTGTGGAATTCTTCTAAATATTTGAAGTACAACGGCACGGAGTTCAGACACATTGTCAGAGGTTTGTCGGTAAACCTTTTCTTTGATATAACCCCAAAAAAATCTATCGGCGTTAAGTCTGGGGACCTAGCTGGCCAGTTCACAGGTGCTGGAATTCCTATCCATCTATTCAGAAATCTCGTGTTTAAATAATTAGATACAGCTTGTGCATTGTGTGGTGGAGCTCCATCTTGATGAACCCATAAATCTTGTATTTGTGCTATCAAGAATTTCTTCAACATAATTTTAAGTGTATGTTCGGAAATTAAGCGGTTGCCTAATATTCCACACCATACGTTAAAACCGAACCTGGTGTCTCGATTCTCTTTTTAAGTGGGGATTTTTTGCCCAATAGTGACTGTTATGTCTATTAAAATAAATCATCCTTGGTAAATCTAGTTTCATCCGTCCATAGAATTCTCGTAATAAAATCTACACGGTCTTGACATGTAAGCGTGTACCACTCACAAAATGTTTGCCGACTTTCACTATCGCCTTCTCTAAATCCCTGACAAATGCTCTCCTTGAAGGGATGATTCTTATGTTTCTAACTGCAAAGAACATTATTGAAAAAAAAATACTTATTCTCGAAAAGAGCAAAATACTAAGGTATGGAACATCTGTGTCAACCTGTTCTACCAACTCCTTGGCGTCAAAATTTTTTTTCAATTTTTAATCCAAAATTAAGATTTTTCGGCACCAAAGGCAATGTGTATCACAGGACCAGAAACTCTTTTGCCAGAATTCGTACTTGTACACCATACTCATAGTGGCAAAATTGTAGTTTCTGGCCCAGTGATACAAATAGCTAGTTCATTCCGCAAATGGGGTGAGAATGACGTATGGAAAATACAACTTTTTCAGCTGCTAGGAAAGAAAAATATTTATTTGAACCTAAACAATGATGTTGTGACATCCTTTTAACTTTGCTTCATCTATGCAACCCATCTATCGGCGATCAGCAAAGGTTTGGCTAACAAAACAATTTCTATTCCTATTCATGTCTCCTTATTTCTTATATAATAACTAGTCTAGGAACTACATATTGCCTACTACAGCAACGTCCAATACCTCAGACTTCGGCTACGTTCAAGCAATATTCGCTCTTCCGCATTGCGTTACTTTCGCTTGAAAGAAAATGTAATATCCCATCCTCTAATAGCGTACCTTATTTACCCATGCGCTCGCGATGTATGTAGGTTACCTTCGACGTGAATTTGGGACGCTGGAGAATCGCCTGTCCTCCGCTGTGGTGTATGAAAATGAAAACTCCCCCTGTTTATAAGGAAGGTGTGTGCGCGCGCTTCTGTACATCGGAGCGTTGGATTGCTTAAAAAATTCATATTACACACTGGCTGACTGCCAGTCGCTACAAGCGAAACTCCGGGAAGATTACCTGTGGATATATATATAAGCAGGGATACCGTACTACGTGTATATACATCTACACTACACTAGGGAGATGTAGAACCGGCTGATTCTGAGATGTAACGGAATTGGAACGAGTAAAAGCAGAAGTAGGAAATTTCTTTTAAATGTATATGTGTGCAAGCCTTGTAAAACCAAGGTTTATTGAGATTTATTTAGATTTAGAATACTGCATACCGAGAGCGCACTTTTGACCTGTCGATTGCCGTAGTATAATGAAAGATATGTAGATGAAAAATATGATTTCCATCAGTTAGCAGAGCCGGTGAGCGAGTTTTTATTAAGGTGATATTATTTTAATTTAAAATTATTTAGAAGAAAAAACAACTTGATATTGTTAGTCATTAATTTAACAAATTAAAATTTTTTAAACGACAAAATACATAATAATAATAAAGTTTATTAATGCTAGTACACAAAGTGTTTACATACGTCACGGAAAAAAAAAGAATGAAACAATAGAAATATTAATAGTAACAAAGATGAATTTAAATCAAATTAAATCATATCGCTAAAATTATTATTCAAAAATTCTTCAACTGAATAAAAGCTTTTCGAAATTAAGTATTTTTTCACAATATTTTTGAAAGACATTAATGGTAATTTTTTGATGGAGCTGGGTATGACATTGAAAAATTTGATGGCAAAATAATTGATGCTATTTTGACTTCTTTTCAATCTTAGTCGGTGTAATCTAATATTTTCGTTAAATCTAGTAGGGTAATTATGGAAATCACTATTAAGAGCGTAATTATCAAAATTATCTTTTATAAAAGTGATACATTCCAAGATATAAACACATGGTGTAGTTAAAACTTTAAGTTTAACCCTAGTCCTACCAACGTTTTATCGTAACGTGTCCTACCAAGGTGTGCCTCACAAGCACACATCTATTTGTACACATTGTTGATGTAAATAATAGTAAAATATGCATTATTTATTTCATGTAGTAGGTATACAGTAAGATTAAAACATATAGAAAGAATATTGTGTGTCAGAAGATATAGTAAGTAATTTAAAAATAGTACAAGATAGTAAAATATTTGAAAGTTATTTATGTAGTTTGTAATTTGTGCACGTGAGTATTTTCTCTGAATGTTCACCACAAACCGTTTGCTTACACTTTGCTACACTGCTTTTCTTTGATGGGCAAATATAGCACCGTTTTCGTTTTCTTACTTCTCGAGTCGAAGACTCCCCTGTGGTTAGTACTTGATTCAACGTAGTTTGTATCAATGAAGTATGACTTTTATGCAAGCCACTCAAACTACGACGTCTAATTTGCCCAGTACTAAATTCTGTTGTATTTCTCGTAAGAAAATTTTGCGAATCTTCGTGTTTTTTGGAATAGGCCAGTCAGGATGGATATTTCTCCAAAATGACAAATGAAGCTACTCCACACACATCAATTATATTGAAAAAAGACGCAAAGCCACCTATTAGTTTGCGTTTCAACTGAATATGTATGTACCATCTGATCAAGTGTATCCACCCTCCTTTCGTGAATTGTAGAACTTATTGATTCAGATTTTTTTTTATTTCCTCATCAAGGTGCAGTCGCTGTGCATTGTAGATAATAATATGACACAGCGATTTTTCTTAGGTACATAAGATACCAAAGTCATTGTCTTCTGAAAACAAACAAGTTGCTTTCAATATTCCGTCGCCTGTGAGGTAAAAAAGTTTGGTGGTATGCAGCGTTATTTTTTCTGAGCGTTCCTACACAAGTTAGGCTTGGTAAGCAAACTGGATGCAAGCTCGTAGCTGGTGAAGAAGTTGTCGAACGTAATATACCTTTTAGTTCTCAGAAAGGGTCACAAGGTCTTCAACACCTTTTCGCTAAGTTTTCTGCTCTGTTGTGACTTCTTTTCCTAAGTACGGTCATACCACTAACGGATAACTAGTTCCACTATCGCATATCCACCAATTTTCATAGCGTACTTATCTGGCTTGCTTGGCAGTACTGTCGGAAAGATAAAATGACTCTAAAAGGCACAGTTGTTCATCTATGGTTGATTACTGCCAGGAAGATACATATTTCACAAAGTTTGTATTAAACACGGTCCACAGGTCTCTAATTGATGCCAACATGTCCTTTTGCCTTCGAGGGTTCTGGTCGCTTATCGTAATAGTAATTGAGTAAATCTATTTCGTGACATACAACGCTCGCATAAACAGGAATTCCCATATAAAGGATTCCATAGCTCATTATAGTCCCATTCCTTGTTTATTTCTTCCAGCAGTAATCAAAGGCCAAGAAAAGCACAGATTTCAAACGTCTCAACTGGTTTCACAAAATCGCCAACAATACGACAGCCTCCTTATAGTGAAGTAACAACAATACCATAACCGTATCATCAAAAAACAAATTGAATGCGTCACAAGGAGTATAACATGCACTCAGGTGGAAGTTTCACTTTGTTCAAAAGCTGTTGTAATTATGTGTGTGTGCACTGGTTTTCACTTGGCAATCGGCGTGGCATTCAACTCGGTGCCATCTTTTCAATAAAAGTTTGGCGAATGGCCGGGCGGTTCATCATTAGCATCACTATCGTCACTTCCTCTTGTTCATCGCTTCTCATCATGCCAGTTTCTTGATAATCCGCTTCCTAGAAGAGGTTCGTCATTTGGCTCTTCTTCATCTTCACTATCATTTACCATTCTTTCCAACACTCAACACATTCGTACAATGCATCGAGCAACTCTTTTCAGTTAGGAGCCGGCGTCGGTCAGTCAACCAATCGGTCATACTTTCTGCATAAATTTCAAAACCAAATAAAGCATAAAACACAAATCTATTTTTACTGGGGTCAATCAAACTTTATTTTGCTTTCCTGGTCTATACTATACTCTCCACTAGTAAGAAATAAAATAACCATAGAAAACAAACGGGCCATGCGTTCATTAGGAAAGTCACAATACACTGATAGCAATGCAGTTTGTAAGCTGACTGTTTTAAGCAAAACGCATTTAGGAATTCCCTTCATTGCAATAGAAGTTCTTACATACAAGGGGAAAGTCCGAAATATAAAGCATATCTATTACGAGGGATTTACCCACATACTAGTTTTAAATAACGTAGCAATGCATTTTATAGTATAATACAGTATGTGCTCAAAGACAACACCTTGGTAGACGGTCGGCAAATTATGTTTAATTTTTTTAGACAAATAGAAATATTTTTAAAAATTTTTATACATGCTATGTTAATAGTTTATTTTGAGAATACAAAATCCTCCAGTCTGGGGGCAGTTAACTTACAAAGTTCCAGAATTTCAAAATCATTGTGCCTCAAAAGCACACCTTGGGTTTAGGTTTAAAAGTTGCTCTCAATCGCTCATATTCCAAATTTGCAACCAATCTGATACATCTTCTTGCAATTGATACTTTGATAAGTGACTGGGAATGACCCCAAACTAAAATGGCATAGCTCATAACTGAATGAAAAAATGAAAAATATACTGTTAATAAATAATTAGGGGATAGTTTATTCTTTAAAGTTCTAATCAAGAAAATTTTGCTTGAGAGTCTTGTACACAGATCATCGATATGATTCTCCCAAGTTAACTTCGGATCCAACAATACACCGAGTAATCTTACAGGTTTAATTAGGTGATTCCCAGTTGGTCTCAGTGACAGTATCTGCCTCTGCAGTTTGGTTGGATTCACACACAATTTATTGGCTAAAAACCAATTATTTATAGCAGTATCCATGTTCTCAGTACTGGCACTGAGACCCACTTCTGAGAAGTCAGAGTTAATAGCTGTGGTATCATCAGCAAATAGAAAAAAATCGGTGTTAATATCACAATGCTCTAGGTCATTGATGTAAATTAAAAACAGACATGGTCCAAGAACGGATCCCTGTGGTACACCATGCTTGATATTTGTAATATTGGAAGAACTATTATTATATTTTACAAATTGAGATCTGTCTGATAAAAACGATTCTAGTAGTTGTAAGGAAGGTGCAGAGAAGTGATAAAGTTTTAATTTTTCAAGTAGTATTTTATGATTTACGCAATCAAAAGCTTTTGTTAATCATATAAAGTAATACATGTATGTTTCTTAAGCTCAAAATTTCCAAGTACAATGTTGGTTAGATTTTGTAAAGCTAGAGTCGTCGAGAGCTTATTGCGAAACCCAATTGACATTTACTATAAAGTGAATTCAGTTCAAAGTAATTGTTTATTTGATCTTTTAGTACATTTTCAAACACTTTTGGAAAAAGCAGGTGTAATAGAAATAGGGCGATAGTTATTAGGATCATTAATAGTACCTTTTTTAAATATCGGAGTTACAGAGGAAATTTTAAGCGCCGTTGGGTAGATTCCTTTATTAATACTTTCATTAATGAGTTTAGTGAAAGGATAGATAACAATATTTGTTATGGTCTTTAAAATTTTAGTGTTAATATTATATGCATCTCTGCTGGATGAATTCTTTAGGTTAGCAAAAATGGACCTTACATGTATGTAACTCACGGGTACAAAATTAAAGGAAACGTTTTTAGGTTTTTTTAAATATGCCATAGCATCAATATTTGAAGGTGGTATTGTCAATGATATCGCTAGCTGTATTAGTGAAGAAGTTATTTAAGGTGTCTGCGTCTAAATTAGTTTCATTGGTACGCATTTTACAGGTATCATTTACAATACGCCATACTGCTCGGGGGTTGTTTTTATGTTCAGTAATATATTTGTCATGGGCACTACCTTTGCACTCTTTAATGCTGATCTATATTGCTTTTGTAGAAATTTTATATATTCATTTGACACAAGGGCTTTACATTACTACTTACATTTATTTTTAAAGCTTTAAATCTTGACCATGTATATATAATATTTGATTTCTTTTTTCTTGGTTTTTAGGTCTTTAATATTAAAACATGAATGAATACGACGACGACGTTTCGCTTTATTGAAAAGCTTTTTCAAGTAGATATATAAATAAATGTAGAAATTGTAAATTATAAATAAAATGTTTTTGTTTAATAAATGATAAATTGTTTTGTTTACTATGATTTTGAATATATTATTGTGTTTTATTTAAAGATTGCATTTTAAAATAGGCTGTTTTGATTATTTGTTTTTAAATTTTGTAATTAAATAGTTCTTTACAAATATTTTATTTAGTTATAAAATTAAATTATATAATTTTGTGAAATATTGTATATCGGTTTTATCATTGACTGCATTTTTATGTTTATAAATTTGAATTATTTCAAGTATATTACGTGTTTTTAAATTTTGTTCTTTGTTTAAAATTGTTACGTTGTTGAAATCAAAGGTGTGATTTTAAGTTATTTCATGTTTTTTTTTAAAGCTGTAAGATTTTTATTGTATTTGTGTCCTTTGGAAAATAGGATATTTCCAAATATTGCATGGTTTCACCTATATATACACCATTACAATTTTCACAGTCTATTTTATAAACTATGTGTGATGTTTTATTTTTTTCAATTTTTGATTTTAATTTTGAATAGATTTGGTTTTGTAGTTTGTTTGTGTTTTGATAGGCAATTTTGTAATTATATGGTTTGAAAATTTGATTTATTTTTCGGATAAATGTTTAATATAAGGAATTTTTATGAATTTTGTAATTGTTTGAGTATTATTTATATTTTTTGTTGATTTATTATAAAAAAGAAAGGTTCTTTGTTTGAATATTTTGTTTATAAGAGAATTTGGATGATAATTATTTTGTTCTAGAATATTTTTTGCTTTGTTAATAGTATCTGATCGAAAAACTGGACTTGTTAATTTTATTGCTCTGTCAACTAAACTTATAATAACACTAACTTTTTGAGATAAAGGTTGTGAAGACTTAAAATTTAGATAACCGTCCAGACCATGTTGGTTTAGTATACCATTGAGTTAAAATTTTGTTATCATTGTTGATGAGTTTGAGGTCTATATGATTTAAAACATCTTTAATGCATCCTCTCCGAACGTTTAAAAAAAGCAAAAAAATATATAAAAGAATGCCCTCCCTCTTTCCTCCAATGTTAAAAAAAAGTATGATTTGAAACACTGATTTGTCCTCTCGCCCGATAGTTCGCAAAAGAGAAAATTATCATTTAAAACCGCCACTCCCCTCCCCTCTGGCCCCTTCCAATACTAAAAAAAAAATATGATGACATTTTTAATGTGTCCTCTCCCCTGATGTTCCAAAAAAATCTCTGCATCATATGCTTAAATCAAATTCAACCCGTGACCAACTATATTTATTTCATATTTTATAAATATTTAAAAAATATTAAATCTTTCTTGAATATTAGTTATATTAATATAATATGCGTAAAATATATTATAGAAAATATATTAGGAAAACATTTAAAAAATATATATGTTATGTAGCATTAATAATATTTTATTGCAAATGTTTTCCCAATATATTTTTCATAACTCTGCAAGAATATTTTGCTTTGTATTTCTACAAATATTCATTTCATATAAAAAAAAAAAGATTGAATTTTTGCTTTTGTACATTTGGTGCGTAGGACGAATAGTATAAAATGGGTAAAATGCATATATATTAAGTAGATATGTACCTATTTAAAATGATAGTTTAAAGATTAAATTAGATAATATATATCTGATATGATTTAATTAGTATCTAAGTTGAGCGCTGTAACTTTTCTATTAATATATCTGCGTTTTGTATTATATTATTTGTAATATTTGTAAGTTGTGAAAGTCAACGCAACACCTCTATTCATTACGGTGCCGGTGTTATATGATTTAGTATTGTTTACGCGTTTATGGATTAGGTACATAGAATGCATACGCGCATGTGCGTATCATCAACGTTTTCATTCGTTTGTCCCTTACATGTTATAGTTTATAATAGTATACGATTAGGGCAGATTAGGGTTAACTGTGTAATTAATTGTTGCGGGGTGTGTTTTAGTTGTTGTGGTGACTACGAGGTAAGTAAAACTTTGAACATGTCATGGCATTTATAAGATAATTGGAATGCTCAATATCGCTATGTACAAAAATCGTTTAATAATATAATTGTAAGAATTTTATGCATCATATATGTACTGCATCTACCAGATAAATTGCTAGCTGATTTGCTTAAGAGATTCATCTCGGTAGATAAGTGTCATAACCTCAAATAGAGGTTAGAATACGTTGTGTTGTTTTATTGTTTGTACGTAGAATGTTTTCAAATATTATGAAATAAAGTAAAAATAAGTATCGTAAGTATTAGAATGTAGCTACCACTCCAATTATTGTAAATGCTCCAAATGTATTAGTAGGTGTTGATAATGTTGTACGATGTTTTATTCATGGTATGATCTAATACAATTGGCATTATTTTAGAGACCACAAGGAAACGCCATGAGAGCGCCACTACCGAAGATATGAAAAAAGTCATAGGGTTGTACCTGGCACCAGCCAAGGCTAAACTTAAGAATGAGTCTTTTTCATTTTTATTGGCTTATTCAAATAAAATGATAACAAATACGTTTGTTTTTTATTTAGAACACTTCAATTAAAAAAATAGTGATTAATTTGATAAAGCTTCAGTATGCCTTAAAAGATGCCAGAATTATTGATTATTAACTTTAGACAACTTTTAGATAACTCTATGTATGTTTCAACTTTTCGTTATCGACGTTATACATTCCAAATAACCAAGAACAATTTTAGTTCATTTTGACAAATTAAATAGATTGCATAAAAAAATCTCAATTTTCATATAAATAATATTTTACAAATATTTTAGAACAAATATTGCGCGTACATTAATTTTAAAATATGGAATAAATATTTTAATTGAATATTTTATCTATATTTAGAAAAATATATTCAAAAACCTCTCACGAAAAATATTTATAAAATATATTTTTAAAAATATCTATGTAATATTTCTGGCTGTTAGGGTGTATTTACTTAATTTGATTAATTTGTGATTTGCAATGGCGGGGTCATGCTCCTCTGGCCTTTTAAGAGGAGCCGCCACTGTATTACTCATACAAATACACACGATCTAATTATAATGTCATTGTTATAACCTGCTTTAATATATTCAGTAACTTATTTCGCCCCACGAAGTCGGGGTTAAAACCATCGAAACACGATTTAAGAGTTTGCCAGCATTAACACACCTACAGCCGTACTATTACGCCTTCATATACCTCGCTAGTCAAGCTACCGTTTTCTTTAGGACCCCTCTCTGAATCCCCGTTGAAATTAGAGAAGTTTACTCCACATTAAAGTTATAATTACTGCTGCCTTTCGGCAACCCGAAAACTCTTCCGCTGGCTGCTCCCGAAGAGCAAAAGAAGTCGCCCTCGACGAAATACGTGTATAGTTTAGGTAAACCGAAGTTCGTTAGAACAGCTATAGCCGAGAGCGCATAGCAAGTGGGTGCACGCGATTCTTCGGACTTGCCTACGGCGAGCGGGCCGAGTACAATCTCGTATTTTCAATCGGTAATTTACACGTTTTCGCAGCGCGAGGCGGCAAGAACTTTTCCGATTAGTCATTTACGCGGGGATTAGTTTTGATTGAAATAATTGAAAATCGAGGCGGACGGGTGAACGCGGTGGTTTGTTGAGAGGAGGGAGTGAAAGGGGAAAAAATTGCTGGTTCGACGATTGGGTGCACAAATGTCTACCAATCACCGACGGTATGATAGGATCGATAGGGGAGATCTGACTGTTGAAGCGAGTGTTACAGTAAAATTCGAAGAGCAGGATCTAACTGTGAAGTCGGGTGATTCATTAAAAGTTAAGGGTTGTTAGCAATAAAGGGTTCGAGTGAATCCCTACGTTTTGTACGCGAAGCTGATGATCTTGTACATCATATCATCCCAACCCCGTGCTCCACCTAAAAAGGTACTACACCTATTCTAAGTACTATATGGGTTCCATAACAATTGAAATGTTCCTACTCTAACTAAATAATTTCCTTATGATTCTTAATAACAAAAATATAATACAGTAGCCTCGCGACCATATAAATACTATTTTTGTAAAATGATGAAATATGTGAAATATGATTAGTTCACATAATCGCGAGCCTACTGTAAATCAGTCAGCTATCAGTTGTTATTAAATGCGCCCATGATACGACCTTCGTTATCTCCCAGCATTCGCCAAGGACATTGATTATTATATATATATATATATATATATATATATATATATATAATACTATATGAGTGTGAGATGTTAGGAACTCATTATTTTGAAAGATATTTTGCTAATTTTCCAATATAATATCTACAAATATGTTCTGATTAGAACACAAATTCGTAATATTATATGGAGTAAGCACTAAATTTTGCGCTATGCGCTAGTAAATGAATTAAATGTAGAAAAATACATACAAATGTCGCTATTGACAGACATCGATGTTTCGCCTTTTCAAGGCTCGTCAGTGCCAATTTTTGCATATAGTATTAATTACATCTAGTGGCTATATATACGCCTTGTGCGGTACATACAAATGTCGCAAAAATTGGCACTGACGAGCCTTGAAAAGGCGAAACATCGATGTCTGTCAATAGCGACATTTGTATGTATTTTTCTACATTTAATTCATTTACTAGCGCATAGCGCAAAATTTAGTGCTTACTCCATATAATATTACGAATTTGTGTTCTAATCAGAACATATTTGTAGATATTATATTGGAAAATTAGCAAAATATCTTTCAAAATAATGAGTTCCTAACATCTCACACTCATATAGTATTAATTACATCTAGTGGCTATATATACGCCTTGTGCGGTACATACAAATGTCGCAAAAATTGGCACTGACGAGCCTTGAAAAGGCGAAACATCGATGTCTGTCAATAGCGACATTTGTATGTATTTTTCTATATATATATATATATATATAATATACTTATATAAAATCAATGGCCACGAAGTAAGGGAAAACCATGGCAGAAGCAATAAAATAATTGCGAGAGCCTACAATTAAAACGATTGAGTATTGATTCAAACTTCGTCAAAATTCCTGTTGAACCTAATAATTTTTCTTAATAAATGCCTGGTTTCTCAACTATCGCGACTTTATTAGAGAAATATCTGCTAGCGATTCTAACTAAATTACCTGGGCAACTTTTACGCTTTAATTGCACTATAATTTTTGGCCACCAGGCATTATCAAAAGCACCTTTAATATCTAACAATAACTCTAAAATAAATAATAACACATTGCTCCTACTAAGATCATTTAAAGAGATTTTATTTTTTATTTACATGTTCTACCACACGGAAAAGACTGAAAATATATATATATATATATATATATATATATATATATATTATATATATAATCTTAGTCCTCTTCTACCCTAAGGTGTGAGGAATATACTTGATCAACTTCATTTGTCTTCCCCATATACAAATTTCCTCCACTTCTTCCTGTTCGCCGCTAGCGCCGATGCTTGCTCCGTTGTCAGCCCTCTTTCTCTTAAAATTTTTTCAATATCTTGGTCCACGTTGTCTGGGACGTCCTCTGCTCTCTTCTCTCGTCTCCTCGCTTCCCATATATTCTTCACAGGTCTGGCACCATCCAACCTTTTTAAGTGACCAAACCATCGCAGCTTACATTTTTCTATGTGTTTCGTTGCAGACTCTACCTTCAGTCTGCCTCGAATCGTGTCATTCCTTATTCGGTCCATTCGCGTAATGCCTAGTACTTTCCGGAGGTATTTCATTTCTACGGCCTGTATTCTACTTTCCCATCCTTTTTGTTAAAACCCAACTTTCACACGCAAACGTGAGAGTGGGCAGAAATACAGATCTAAATACACTTAGTTTTGTTTTCCTTGAAACTTCTTTCTTGTTTAGAAAATACCTTTTTAGACTGTGATATAATTTAGCCGTACTCTCAATTCTAGCATTTATTTCGGTGTCCTGCTTTGTTTTGTTGTCGATATATACTCCTAGATACTTGAAATTATTTACTTGTTCTAAAGGCTTGCCATTTATTTCGATATTTAATACTCTATCAGATTTTCCGATGACCATTACTTTTGTTTTCGCCTCATTAATCTTTAATTTCTTTTCAGTAAGTTTTTCATTCCATACACCCAGGTTTCTTTTCAGCTCTTTTTCGCTCCTGGCAAATATAACCACGTCATCTGCAAATACACATTCCCCTAACCAGACTGCTTCCATATTTCTATATCCTATAAAAAGTTTAGATGTTCTGCTCTTTGTTTCTTTTATAACATCATTCATTACTAGATTGAATAAGGTAGAGCTCAACACTCCTCCCTGGCGTACACCTTCATTGATTGGAAAGTCTTCTGATTGCATATTGTCGGTTCTTATACAGTTTTTGTTGTTTTTGTACATACTCATGATAGCTCTTATAAGTTTTAGATCTACTTTCTTATTCTTCAAACTCTTCTCTGAAAAAAAATATATAATAAATTTAAATGTATTGTAACGCTGCAAAGTAGCATACAGCCCGGTATAAAAAAATAAGTTTTAAGTGTGAATAAAAGTGGTTTTATTAAAAAAAAAATTCTAAATGTGAACCCGTGTAAAATTAGACATAAATCTAAGGATATTCTTATCTCAGGTAAGTTACGTGAGTCCGCTTAATAAACAACAATAACGTTTTACTAGTAATTCCACCTTTTGCAATATAAATTCATTATCGAGAACATGAATGCGTCTAAATTAAATTTCAAAATTCCCGCGTTTTCTGAACGTTCAAACGGGAGTTAAGTTTATGCTTAAACGATGTGTGAATCAGAATGACCAACCTTGATGGTAAAACTGCTGGATATTGGTTCGTATCGTAAATACATATCAAATATTTATTCCTAGAATACTACCAACTTATACAAATTTCCCCAAACGAGTGCAAACCGGTCAGCAATGACACATACAAATTCCTAACCCCAAAATTTGCTGAACGTATTAAAATGAAATTTCTTATAAAAGTATCATTAAATTTAGATTAGGATTGAAATAATACGTTTATTTTACGCATACGAGGAATACCTTCTACAAGGACGAATTCCACGGATATCGGTGTGGTCAGGGATGGTCGGGTATCTGATAGGGGCCCTGGTACATCGTAGGTACTTCAGATCAGGGAGGATGGCTCTTATCAGGATAGGAACATTACTCGGAAAAATCGTCGTTGGAGGAAAATTACCCAAAAGGTTGTAGGTAATTTGGATAATTTATGTGATAAACTTTGTTTAACAATTAACAATTATTTTTTTTAGGTTGTAATTTGGAATAAAATTGGATTTTTTCAAAATAGCCGTTAAATTTTACGGTAAACAAATTGAGACACGTCTGCCTCTGACGAAGGTTGGCTGTTTAATGGTTTCGAATTGAAAACTTTTAACCGACTTGAAAGCGATTGTCTTCGACAAGGAGTACAACTGTCGCAGAATGTCCGTTAATTTCACCGACTGAGGAGAATATACATTGTTTAATACATGAGAATACCCATGTGATCGAATGAACTGTCGAATGTTTAAACGAAATGAAAATAAATAATTATTGCAAAATTCTGGAATCACCTTACAATTAAAATATAATAAAGGTAGGTGTATCTGGATGATGAGAAAAATACATTTAAAATTCTTTAAAAACTTATTACTGTGTAAAATTAACAATCTTAAAATTCATTACTGTACACCAATGTAGGCAACTATTTATACACATAGAATTGTGACAGAACCCAATTTCCAGCAATTTTCCATGTCTTTCTGTTAACATATCAATGCAATTGGGATGCCAATGCATATAAAAACATTATTAGACTAAGTTTAAATAAAATAAATACACTGTAAAGAAAATGTTCATTTGAATTGAACTTGGATCCAACATTGATCTGTCAATATCTATTGTAGAAATATACTATTCAAATTTTAATATTCATTTTCGATGTGTAGGTATATCACTGCTGATCATATTTTACTTCCTGAAGGGAATATTCTGAAGGAAAATGCTTTGAAGGACTTGCCAAATACAGAGATTGCCTACATCACCTGGACATCGCCTGGCTGTCTGCTGCTACATTTTATATCCTTTTTCTTATAATATCTAATTAGTTTTAAAATATAACTAAATAAATAGTAACTTTACATTTAAACAGTATCGAGTATGCATTCCATTACAGTATACAGTCTAATATAACAAAAAACCAAGTTGGCACCTTTAACAAAACTCAAAAAAACCACCCCTAAAAAGGGGAAAATAATGGTAACTTTGAACTGAGTGAATTAGTCTTGTTTTCTGTTTTTTTTTATAGAATGCCCATAATCAGTGTTCACTTACATAATTTTTTTGAACGTGATAGCTTATGTAATTCCTGAGAAAAAAATATTGAACTTTTCCACCCTTATGCTAATATCTTGAATGGGGTGGGATCGATTGAGCTAATTTTTGGTATTTCCAATATGTGTGACAGTAGTACTCTGTCTTTGCTTTAATTTCAACCCGATAGCTTTAGGGGCACTTTTCAATAGCTTATCGGAGCAGAGCCTTTAAGTGGTGTTTGTATCTAAAAACAAAATGTAAAAAAAAAAAACATGACAAATAAATTAAATGTGCGAGTAAAGTGCAAGTTGAAAATACGTATGCTTCATACAATGTTTGTGGTAAAATGGTAAATGTTTTTATATTTCTGATTATGAAGGATAAATAAATTTTGTTTGAAAGCAAAAGAGCGTTTCGTCAGAAGTGATGATAAATTAATTAAATATGTACGTCAATATGAGTTTACTTGTGTAATCTGTTTGTTCTGAATATTACTAAATTCGTATTTTTTGTGTTTTTCATTTTTTCTTTTCAATACTGGCAGCTTCGTTCGTTTCGATGCATGAACTTTTAACAGACATGAAAAGTAAATAAGCCGTATTTACTTTTCGTGTATATTCGTTTTTATTACTTTGGAACCATTCCATCCCAGCAAATGACATTAATTTTTTACGCATTAAAGCTAGAATACAGGTACAATCGTGGAAACAAATTTACGACACTTTATTTACTAGGTATGTATTTTCAGGACAATGTTTTTCATGTAGACATAAGGAATTCTGGTTATATCTTTTATGGGTTTGTTAAAAGTGAAAAGGTCTTTTAGTAACTGTAATTACTACAATAAACATTATATTCATGTTGTATATTTTGTTGTAGAACTACCAAATACTGCACTGAGAAAAACGGGCTAAGTAAAGTGTTTACTTGATAAAAAATTATTTACAATAGATAAAGTTTTACTTGGAACTATTCTCCTTAATTAATACTTGCAACTAAACCCAGTTTCTTGAATGCAAGTTGTTACTGTAAATAGTGCTTTGTGCATATTGTTATCATTTGTGGTAAGTAACGCATTACTTATGACTACTGGTACTGTATCTAATAGTAGTAAGTAGTAAGTAACAACAATGCTGATCTCTATTAAACTCATGTATTTTCTTAAATAGGTAACAACTTGCCACCACTATGATTATTTGAGTTTTGCTGTCACTCCGTGATTGTTTTACTATTCCTGATTGGTTAATGCGGCAGAGTAATGAAATAGTCCCCGAGACAGCTACGAGAGAGAGTTACGGACGTGGGAAAAGGTCGTCGAGAAAGGGTGGCCAAGGAGTACGGCCATTTTAGGCCAGTTGGAACGCAAATATATTAAAAATACCGGGTGGGTTAACTCAAAGCCCCATCCGTATGAAGAATCCCAGCGAAAGAAGAAGTACCGAGCCTATATTAGATTTGCGGTTCCGCAAGGGTCCATTTTAGGCCCTCTGCTTTTTATCATTTATATGAATGACCTCCCAGCTTCCATGCAGAATGTCGAAATATGCTTGTATGCCGATGATACATCCTTCCTAGTAACTGCAGTGGATCACATAACACTCGCACAAAAAAGCCGAAAAGCCGTCAACGATGCCAGAAACTGGTTTGAGGCAAATAAACTTAAAGTAAACGTGGCAAAAACACAACATCTCAACTTTTGTCCCCGTAGCAGTCAACCAGCTACAATAAAGTTCCTGGGTATTATTACAGATCAAAGCCTCAAATGGCATTGACACATAGAAGGATTGGCAACAAGACTCTCGTCCGCCCTATTCGCCATAAAACGGCTGACGCAAGTAGCTAACCATCGAGCAGCAAAGGTAGCATATTTTGCCAACTTTCATTCCGTCATGTGTTACGGCATTATGTTTTGGGGGATGTTGGTTGAATCGGCCAAAATCTTCATTCTGAAAAAGAAGGCGATAAGATATCTTTGCTGCTTGGGTATGAGGGAGAGCTGCAGAACTCATTTCAAAAAATTAAAAATACTTACTTTGGCGTCTACATTTGTGTCACATACAGTTGCATATGTACACCAAAATAAAGATGTATTTCCTTTAAATAAAGACACTCACCACTACAATACTAGAACACGCGATGAATTGGGAATGTCTTATCACCGTCTTACTTGCTCCCAACAAGCAGTAAATTATTGGGGAAGCAAATTATATAATAAAGTACCAAAGAATCTTAAAGAGCTTCCAATCAATCATTTTAAAAAGAAAATAAAGGAAATGCTTATCAATCAAGAACCATATAGCATCGAGGAGTTCCTGGCAAATTAGTGTCCCTCCTTTCATTTGTGGCTCCTTTTTTCTTTGTTTGTTTGTCTAATTTTGTTATAAGTTTGTCATAATTTCATATTTATATTCATATTTTATTTATCTTGACCATTGTAAACTATACAAAGTTTATTGATGGATTATATTTTCTGTAATATTTATTACAAATATATTTATTATTATTATTATAAGCAATCGGATGTTTCAAGATTGCAGTTTTAAGCCACGTGGTGGGATATTTGAATTCCCCATCATTGCGATGATATCTGCGCCCGCTGGTGAAGTTAAAGTGTGGATGCCGTCGCTAGGTGAGTGACAGTCCAAGTGCCACCTGCAGTTAGGGATACCCCGACGAAGTAGCCATTTTCGAGGCGATCACCGGGCATAACCGCCACGTACGTCAACGCCCACTGCAAAGAACCAACAAAAACCGCAAGTTTACCGCCTAGGTATATTATTTCTTTGTTTGTTATTAGTTGTAACTTCAAAGCCATATTTCTCTTTGTCCTTTGTTTAGATTTCAATAATTTCAATAACTAAATAACGTTTCAAAAGGCGGGGAGGGGGCATTTACCTTATCTTTTATTATTGCTTTGTTTATTTTTTCATTATTATTCATTGTAAATTGTTTAAAAGACGTTATTGTTCAAGTGAAACCAATATCTTTCATTCATATCAGGTAATCACTGTGTTTGTCCTATACAAAATAAAACTATTACTAATAATACTGCTTTTTTTTCTTAAGTAATAAGTATTGTGTACCATCTTTAGCAAATTAAATGCGAATTTAATCTTCGATTATTAATGCAATCGAAGCTAGGGCACACTGAATACTAATTAAAAATTATTTGCAAACAATTTTGAATTACGCATTGCTCGGTACGCAGTACTTATAGTTGCGGTTGCATAAATAATCGGAGATTTGCGGAACTTTTTTTTTGTACTTTATCAGTTATTCACAGTTTGAACAACAAATTTAAGGCAAATATATTGTATATTTATAGCAAACCATTACTTCTATATATCAGGTATTTAGTGAACGTCCATTATGGGGGCGTTTACAAACCTCTTTCGCGTCAACATAATGGCAGTACAACATGGGTTACTTTGTTCAAGTTATTTTCGCAACATAGGCGGTTTTTCTGGAAAACAAGGGCATTTACACACTCTCCGTTGAAATATGCGGAGCGAAACGATTACATTTTCCATTGCATACTTAAAATAGATTGTTTAAAAACAGAAAGTGAAACATGCATGAATAGGCGATGTAGAACATTAACATAAAATTTAAATGTGGAGCTGTAAATGTAGATAAAATTGCATGGCTTGCCTCGGGAATTGTTGTAGAAATAAAATAAACATAAGAGTAGCTAATTAAACAATCTAATTATGATAAACAACTTGAAAAACAAAACTGGGACACACAGAAGAGAAGTTTACAGATATCTGCTACAACAGATATTACTTTAGTTTGGCATTCATGACATAGATGGCACACCAAAATGTATGCTTTTAATGTCATTAATTAGAAATACTTTATGCTTTTATATGTTTCTGTAGTGCAATTCTCTGACAGAATGTATTCTATTGTAATAGCTTGTTCATTTCTTCTTATAAACTATGCAACAGATATTAGATATTAGAGGAATTATAGTGTAATATATTATTCAATTAAAATAGAAATTGGAGTTTTATTGCAAAAAAATTGCGGGTTTTATTTTATTTTTTGTAATTTTGCAGTGGAAAAAAACAATATTATGTAAAAAAGTTTATTTTAAAAATCCTACTATTTCGTCTTAAATCTGAAAGAGTAAAATGTGTATTTCACAGTGTAACAGTAAGGACATAATTGTTGGCACCTCTGATGTTTTGTGGACACGCTTTCGTGACCTACAAATACAAAGTGAACTTAGGGGCATCTTCTAGCGATAGGGAAATAAATAATCTTAAGTATTATATAATTATGTATAACATAATAGATATTATTTTATTAATGTGATGTTTGCTTTGACGTTGAAATATTTAAAAAAAAACATGACTGGTAGTGGAAGTTATAAGCAAATAGCTTTATAAGTTTTTATATAGATATACTAGAAGTTATTTAACTGCATAATGTATTGTAAATAAAACAAGAAAAAAGTTTTATTCACTGCTTTAATAATTTGTTTCGATATACCATTTTACTACTTCTAACAAAATTCTCCATTCAAATCTTTTTAGGTTTCCAATATCCTAATTGATATGTAATACTTGTTGGTACAAAAAATCATGGAAAAACATTCATTGTTATAATATATTGGTCTTGTCACATTTGTTTTTTAATGATCTATTAAGGCATTTAAATTGCAAGTCTTCGGAATATATTTTCAGAGTATTCGAGCAGTTTTCCATAAATTTGTCTATATAAATATCCTACTGTTTTACATTTCTCTGTCCACTGTAAGAGCCTTATAATACAAAATGCAAAATGAATATATTTGATATAGAAAACATATGCAGATAATTTACTACATTTTATTTATCAGAAAGAAAACAAAACTACATCTCGTTTTTTTAGAATTATTGAAGCATGTTTCCACAGCACAATGTATTGCAGTCTTTGATCACTTTTTATTCATTCTAAGAACTCATTTTTGCACACTTTAGAGCAAATAAAAGCAAAACTGTATGCTACAATGAAACAATCTAATGTCTTTCACAATAACTATACACACCATGCACACAGAAATACACACGAACTAGTTATCTAATAAACAGTATACAAAATTAAAAAGATAAAATAATCTGAATAAAACAAATTTCGTTTATTTATAAAACATAAACAATAACATTACGCCATCTTGAAAATATTTTGTGCACAAAATATTCGATACCACGAAAGTCCGTCCACTGTAACTAGTATAATAACAATAAAATCGCTAGTATCCCTGTATTTCAATTCAAATGCATAAGAGAAAGTGAATACGCACGCCGCGATGTATTAGGCAAGCGCCCCAAACGTATAATCATAAATCATAATTGAAGCAATTTCCCAAGAATATGTTTACCATATGTTTATGGTCGAAACACGGACCATCTCTTTTCAGAACTACCCATCACTTTCTAAATTGTCACTTTTCTCAACAACAGTAAGCGAACGGTACTAGTAGCGCCATCTCGTATTCAATATATTCGACAGAGAGTTGCATTAGGGTGATTTAGTTCGTGTTACGAAAATAGAGGGATGTGTCCGTCTCCTTAATATACTCTTTCCTTATCACAAGTAATCTAAATAGCTTGTATTAATTATGAAGGTGTGATAGCTGTATAAAATAGTTCACTCACAGCAATACACCTACTACTTGACAAGGGCAAATCTTCGCTTACTCCAACTACATATATTCGTTGGCTTAACTACTTCTGTTTAATTACACTGGTCAACAGTGAAATTGCTTCTTAGGTGAAAGTACCCAATCCCGAATGAATTCAACGTGCTGAACACGAATATCACATTGAAAAAGTTGATTGGCTCACGTTCCAGAGATATTGACGTTTTGTCCATTTATAGATGCTATTGCATAATGTAATGCAATTTAGTGAGAAATACGAAATTTTGCGTCATAGCATCACCCCTTCATGCAAAGAAGTTAATGCAAGCATTTGCTGTAAGTTTCATTGAGAATGTTGCGAAATTGATTGCGCAATATCAAGCAATAGCTAATTATAGTTTATTTATAAATGGCGACGTGACATTAACTCGTGCAATGTCCGTTCATTCGCGCATATTTTTCGAAGCTCTAGCATACACAAGTGATTGCTATAGTGTAAAGTAACAAAACAGTAGCAAGCCTCGTAACTGTGTTAATAGTGCAAATAACTTCTGTATATTTGCGGAGAAGTGACATTTGCTGCACAGAAAAAGAACATCAGTGCAACAGTTAAGAAAGTGTATCATTTGTATTTTGGTTGCAAGATAGGCGACCAGGACAAAGACTGGCTCCCACACGTATGCTGCCGCACTTGTGCCGTAAATCTTTCACAGTGGCTTTAATGGCAAAAGAAGGGCAATGCCATTTGCTGTGCCCATGATTTGGAGGGGAGCCCACCAATCACGTTGACGACTGTTATTTCTGTATGGTACCACCAGCTTCTGGAGGCATCACCAAGAAGAAGAAATGGACAGTTGAATTCCAGAACCTCCTACAGATTTTTCTATCAGTTCAGACGATGGGGATGGCCATGCGTCGGCGAGTTCTCCTCAACGTGGCAGTAAGGATGATAACTTTTCGTGCTTTGACAAAACATCTGCACCACATAAAATTACCCAGGATGAAATGAAACGACTTGTTCGCGATTTGGATCTGTCGAAAAGCAAAGCGGAGATTACTGACCTCAAGACTTCGACAGTGGAATCTTCTGGAACAGAATGTCCGAGTGACTTCATTTCGCACTCGTCATCAGCTCTTCGAATCTTTCTTTAAGAAAGAAGAAAGCCTTGTGTTCTGCTGCGATATTGATGGTCTACTACAAGCTCTCGGTATTGCATATGTTCACCACGAATGGCGGCTGTTTATAGACGCTTCAAAAACTGAGCCTAAAGGCGGTTTTGTTGAATAATGGGAACCAGCTTCCATCCATACCTATTGCACATGCGGTCTACATGAAGGAGACTTACGGCAATCTAAAGCAGCTAACTGGAGACGATTAACTACAGCAAGTATGGCTGGCAGATATGTTCTGACCTGAAGGTAGTATCTTGTTGATGGGTTTGCAGCAGGGATATACAAAGTACTGCTGTTTTCTTGGTCTGTGGGACAGCAGAGCATCGATTTGCACTACATCAAGAAAGACTGGCCTCCGAGAGCATTTTTTAAGCCTGGAGAAACGAATGTACAGCACCCACCATTGGCACAGCCACACAAAATCATCATTCCTCCTTTACACATCAAGCTCGGTCTTGTCAAAAAACTTGGTAAAGCCATGGATAAGAATGGACCAGCATTCAAGTACCTGCATGAAAAATTCCCTCGACTCAGTGAAGCCAAAATTAAAGAGGGCATCCTTTGTGGGCCTCAAATTAGACAGCTCTTCCGAGACCCCAAGTTTGAGGAACTTCTTCAAGGTAAAGAAAAACAGGTTTGGGATGCATTCTATCAAGTGGCAGCAAACTTCCTGGGATGACAAGGCAGAAAATTAAAGTGTCTGGTTGAGGATATGTTGGCTTTGTTTCATTGAATTCGGCTGCAATATGTCCTTAAAGATCCACTTTCTTGATTCCCACTTAGATTTCTTTCCTGAAAACTGCGGGCAGGTCAGCGATGAGCACGACGAACGCTTTCATCAGGACATTGCCACCATGGAGCAACGGTACCAAGGCAAATGGTCTACGTCAATGCTAGCTGACTATGTTGGACAATCAGTAGAGATGCTCCACAAGTCCACTACAAACGGCAGGCCAAAAGAAGTCGAAAGCCAGAAGCAGACTAATGTTTTCTTACCATGTATTATAATATTGACATAAATACACTTTTTCTGAAATATGCGTACATTTTACAGAAAACCCGTAGCCAATTCAGCTTTTTCTTAGTCATTTTTGTGTTCAGCACATTGAATTCATTAAGAAATGACTATTTTCAGCTTGGAAGCATGAACTTTTCGAAAATTTGTTGCCCAGTGTTATCTTAAGTAACTTCATAAGTTACCGGTATGAAGCAGACCTTAAGTAACTTAAATTGCTGGTTGTTAGTATCAGTGTTTAGGATCTCTTTTTTACTAGTGCTAAGTAATTTGTGCTTTTGTCCCCTATCCAGTTTTTACTTACGATAATTGTATTTTTATTTATGATTATTAATTTTTTTTTCTTTTCTGTACTCTTGAATTATGTTACTTATACGTGTTGGCTAATTTTGAAGGGGAAAGTAAAATTGTAGTAAAACTCGATTTCCAAATTCCATCTCTCTACTCCAAATACTTCCAAAGTTTTATAAAAGCGAACCTTCTTCTAGAATTGCTCGGTACATCGTACACTTTTACCAAAGGTTCTCAGTCGTCACAATCATTGTGCTCAATGAGCATCCAATTTCAAAGACACACATACACCTACGCCCACCTACTTCTCTCGTGAACCGTGAGAGTTTACAAGCGAATTTAATTTGTTCGAATGCCACTCCGTAAATTACTCGCCCTAACTAATATCTCTCCGACAACTTAGGAGATCCGATCCGAATCCAGTGGCGCGCGTGTCAAGGAGTCCGTCCGGGTGTCGGAAAGACAAAAGAATGTCGACGAATCGGACACCGGAATCGTTAGGTGCGAATACCGGACTCCGGCCTTCGACGTACGTACTAACATCGTACTGCCTGCCAGTTGTACGTAGGTATACCACCTAATTCCGTCTGAAGAGGGCGCCGCCGTCGGATACGATATCCGTTTATTACGTTCGGAACGACCGCAGCAGGTACATACCCAGATAGTAAATGCCGGTCGTGAATTGAGTGAATAAGATGAATAGGTCGGGCAGGAACCGATAAATCTCATTGACTTTTGTCTCTGTGTGTGATGGCTTCGACAAAGGGGAGAGCTTAAATGTTTATGAGAGTTTCGGGAGGGAATTTCTATAGCGTCTAGCGGTTCCAGTTTGCCAACTTAATATTGCTTTGCCTAAAGGGAATATATCGGACGGATCTTCAAGCTTTCGCTAGAAATAGGTATTTGGATGTCTAATTATAACTCAATGCCATAACTGTAATAATTACAATAATGACATACATCAATCATATGTTTATAATAAGACGTATGAAATATGCTACCCACCCATGAAATAAAATTTTAATTGATATACAGGCTGATTCAAATTAAGTGCGCACCATTGCTATCTCTGTTATTATCGATTTTAGAAAGTAGGTAAAATTAGCAAAGTATTAGTGTTTTTAACGCTGATTAATATGCAATATACGAAAAAACAATTGCATGACGTATTTCCGAGAAATTTTGAAATTTATATTTTTTAAAATTAAATACCCTGTATATTGTTTAAAAAAATGGAAGATATTTTAATTTGTGTTGCAAAAGTTTTAATACAATGTCGTCGTAAAACGAATAATATAGAAGTTATGGTGGTTTTTAATTGATGCCAAAGATACCTAAAGTTTATAGTAGGCTTCTTTCACTTTAAGTCAAAACAAATAGTATGTTGTTTAAAACTGTCAAAAACGCACTGAGCTTAAATCTTTTACAGGTTCAATTATTAAAAAAGTTGGTTATTTCATTTTTGTGTTGTGTTCTTTACTTCTAATTGTTATTATTACATTATTATCATCAGTAGTTTGAACAGTTTTCGTTATATTTAGTTCTAAGTATTATATAATATCTCTGGTCGTGGATGATCTCGTCAGATTATTAAACGATAAAGGAATATAGACGCAGGGGTACGCTGATGACATTGTCATCGTAGCTAGAGGGAAGTTCCCAGGTGTGGTGACGGGCATCACGCATAATGCACGGCGAATGGTGGAGGAATGATGCCTTTCACAAGGACTCTCAGTTAATCCACAAAAAACAAACTTGGTTGCTTTTACCAACATGAGAAAACTCAATGACTTAGGCGGCGTTAGACTATTTGGGCAAGAGTTACAATTAACCAAGGAAGTAAAGTATCTGGGTGCTACCATCGATGCGAAACTGAGATGGAAAAATCACTTGGTTAAAACAACGACCAGGGCCACGCAACTATTCTGGCGCTGCAGGAGAGTTGCTGGCAAAACCTGGGGATTAAAGTCGAAGGTGATCCATTGGCTATATACTACCGTGATAAGACCAGCGATAACATACGGGGCAATAGTCTGGTGGAGAAGGACAGAAGTGTCCTCCGCAGCGAAGCTGCTAACCGCTGTCCAGAGACAGGCATTGCTGGGTATCACTGGTGCAATTGGCAGTACAGGGACTGCCTCTTTGGAGACCATTGTGGGCCTTCCCCCGCTGGAACTCTATGTGAGAGCGGAGGCAATGAATGCGATCCTTAGACTGAAAGCCAACAATCTGTGGCATCCCGGCTTTAGGGTGGGAGGACACACTTATATTATGGGCACGATGCTGGACGGGCCATTGCTACAAACGCCCACGGACAGCATGGCACCCGAAATTATCTTCACTGAAAAGGTGAAAATCTCCATACCGGTATTTGTGGGCCCTGTCCTAATCAAAGGATATCCATAAGCCTGGGGAAACAGAACGGTCTTCCAGGCAGAGGTATTCGCCCTTACAGCCTGTGCAGAAATGATTGCAAAAGGGGGTACATGAGGAGGAAAATTAATATAATTATGAGAGCCAGGACAGCCCAGGCTGTCATTGAAGCCAGTCTCAAACCTGTAACTAGGTCAAAAACTAGGTTAAGACTGCAAAACATCCCTCAATGCACTGGCACGAGCAACACGGTGTCTCTGATTTGGGTGCCGGGACATGAAGATATAAAGAGCAACGTAATAGCCGATGAACTAGCCAAGGAGGGCTCTAAGAGACACTTCATGGGTCCAGAGCCCGTATGTGGGATTACTAGGGATTCCGCAAGAAGGGAGATCTGGACCTGGTTAGATAAAGAAAGTACACAGAAATGGAGGTCGACTGAAGGTCAACTCCATACCAAAGCGCTGATAGGGGATGGTGATGGTAGTTTCCCTGATAACCTACTCTGGCACAGTAAGAAAGAAGTTAAAACCATTACTGGGTTGGTAACTGGAGACTGTCCCCTGAAAAAGCATCTATACAACACAGGCCGGGTAAGCGAACCGTAGTGTAGAAGACGCGAACTATAGGAGGAAACGAGTTTACATGTAATCTGCACATGTGAGAAACTGAAGGTACTTGGCAGAAGTACTTCGGGAGAGATCTATTGGAGCCCTCGAAGGTCCTCAAGTTTCCACTGGGCACGATACTGGGCTTTATAGAAAACACCAAGCTGCTCGAGTGGAAATAAGAGAATCAATAGGGATGGTACAATGAGCACCTAGCTCAAGTGCCCACCCTAACTTGCACGAATGAATGAATGAATGAATGAATATATATCTCACCATGGTATTTTCTCATTTGAAGAAATGCGATATGCTGGAAGCGTATATTGTATGCGGTAAAAATTCAATAAAGGCTGTCGAATATTACATAGACAGTATCCTTTACGACAGCAGCCAGGTCGACGTTACTTTCGACAATTTTACAGACAATTTAGGCAACACGATTGCTTATTTAAGAAAAAAAAAGAACAAAGAAAAATATCATTATCAACGAGGAGGTAGAAATTGCAGTGTTAGCATATTTTGAAGTCAATCGCCAATTTTCCATTAGATATGCTACTAACTAAGGAATTAGGTTTAAGTTACGCGTCAGTTCAGAGAATTTTAAGAAAGCATAAGTCTATCCCATTTAAGTACCGAACCTCACAAACATTACAACCAGGAGATTCCAACAGGAGGTTGGCTTTCTGTGAATGGTTTATTAATGTTTGTGATGAACATTTTAATGGAGCACAATGTATTTTATGGAGTGATGAAACAAATTTCTCCAATAGAGAAATGTTTAATAAGAAGAATGAACACTACTGGTCGCAAGAAAATTTATTAATAATGCGTCCACGTGCTGCACAACTTCGATTTAGTTTTAATATCTGTGCGGATTAATTGGTTCGACAGTCGTTGGTCCAGTGTTCTAGAATGGTACATTGATAGGAGAGAGACATCTGGAATTTATTCGAACTTTTCTAGAGGATTTCCTTGATATCACCAATTAACTGATGCGCCAAAATTTGTACTTTCAGCAGGACGGTGCTCCGGCACACAACTGCCGCATAGTTTACAACTATCTGGACATCATCTTTGCCGATATGTGGATTGGTGTAAATGGGCCAATTCGTTGGCCAGCACGCTCTCCTGACCTTTCACCTTTAGACTTTTTCCTTTGGGGATAATAATAATAATAATAATAATAATAATAATAATAATAATAATAATAACTAAAATACTAACAATAGAAGCTAGATGAATAAGTGTGTTAGTAATTAATATGTATTGCAAATAATAAACTCTAATAAAGATAATTCTGGGTCGTCCTGGCGTTGTGGCTGTTATCTCGGCTCAACCTATGGGTTGTGCCGGGGCCGGGAGCAAACCGGATGGGCTGGCGTAGGGGGGGAGGTTTAAAAAAAAATAATAATAATAATAATAATAATAATTTTATTTGATCCTTCAGACTGCATCTGCAGCATAGGAGACGCCCTGTAGTTACAATATAAAAAGAGTACAAAAAACAGTAAAATAAATAATAGGGAATTTAAACTTAGCATAAAGTACAATAAAGTTTCCTAAGATTTATATCAATTCATGTATTCATTTATAAGTAGTAACTCTTCTCAAGCAGCATTTTTTTTTAGTCTGTTTTTAAATAACTGCAGTGGCAACTGCTTGAAGCTATTGGGCAATTTATTAAAGGCTTTGATTGCTAAGTAATAATGACGTCGTTGAGTAAAAGTTAACCTATATAATGGGATCTCCATCACATTCGAATTCCTAGTATTATAAGAGTGATGCTGCATTAATCTGGGAATACAATTATAATTTTCTTTTGCAAACAAAAGTAGATGCAGTATGTATATTCCGGGCAACGTTATAATTTGCAGATCTTTAAATAATGGTTTGTTTACGTTTTGACGAACAGAAAATTTGCAACACGGTCGTGACGTCATAGCAAACTGACTCACGTAGTACCTAGTCTGTTATAATAAATGAACTATATTAACAATCATAAACGAAATCATATTTAAGGAATGCCGTGATTCATATGAGAATCATTACTTACAATTACATACTACAAGAACGAAGAAAAATACGTTTTCCCGCAGTCGTAATATTTCTAAACCCGCTTCCTTTTCAAAAAAATAAAAATAAAAAGGAAACCACCTCAAATGAATTTATACTCCTAACATAAGATCGTGCGAAATGTAAATATACAACCTTTCTTATGCGAATTTATTTGTAGCCAGAGCTCCGCTTCTCAACCTCACACCACAGTTTCTATCGGATACCTACAAATATAAAATGCAAGCAACATATACTTTCTACACTTCTTATTTTAGACCCCGAGGCGATGAATAAACTCACCTCTTTCTCGTCCCGGTGGACATAAATCAGGGGAAATATTTAAACGATACGGAATTATGCAATTCAATTCCCGTCGAGCGTTGATCGCTTCGAACGTTCATACGATTCCCTTGAGTTGCATGAATAATAAAGATCGATTCCGAAGGCGGATTTATCGCCCTATTACCGTATTAACTGCGCCAAGGCGTAGCTCAGTTTCGCTGTATTATTTATACGTTACGTTCGCTCGCGTGAAACTGCGAACTGTTTGCGCTATTTCCGGTGCTTTCGATTCGTCGATGTTGCATTAAGCTATTTCATTTAGGTCTGGGCGCAACAGTTTGTGTGGAAAGACGGTACTGACTTTGTGCTTAATCGTCTCTAGTCTCTAGTTTATTTTCAATGCGGATAATTGCTTCATATAAAATGTTGCCAAGTGAGAATCTGATTTTTTATTTCCCACTAGTTGCGCCATTTCTTGTGTCATATGGTTTCAGAAAAATCATCTATCTAGGCGACTTTTCTGTAATGTGTATTGACTAAAACTCTTCCTCACAAGGAATCTCCATATCTGTAAATCGCAGATTCTAATGAAACTTTGACAATTTGTAGGCTCCATACAGATCTATATCGAGATTACCATGGCAGAACTTTAACTTTAGGGGATGCAATTTGACTTGTGATTTGGAGCAAATGTAGTTTATTAAAAATAACTTTTAAACGGTGAGCTAATTATGCAGTAGTCATGAATTTTTATAAAGCTTGTATCAGACCTTCTGTTGATTATGGATGCTTATTGTATGTTACAGTTACTAAAAAAAAGAACGATTATTTTTAAGCTCGTTTAGTGCTGTAAGATTCCACAAAAAGTTCAGGATGGTTTATTTCAACAAACAAGCTTCCAGCAATTAAAGTTTTCCTAGTGCAACGTTGGTTTACGATCACACAGTATAAAAATTATAGATTCGAATACGGTTTTAAGATGCAGAGAACTTATGCTGTAACACAACAGAAGTTGATTGTTTTGGATTATTGGAATGAGATAGATAATAAAAAAAATGGGACGCGTGCGGCGTGTGTTTCGGAAATTGAGAGATACGGTGAATACATATATAGGGTGTTGCCGTTGAGTTGCATAATTCATAGAGTTATTCCTTGTATCACAAATAAGCAAACACTTCCAAGTCAGGTAGGTCAATTCTCAACCGTTTTCGAGATATGGGTGGTCAAAAGCGCTGAAAGTCACAGTGACTTTTGAGGATGGCGACAAAATATTTTGTCGAGCCTGCAGTAAACTGGTAAGTTTAATTTTACCAAAAGCTTTACAGATTGTTTTTTTCAATTTTAACTTTTGGTATACAACGACAATTGTTGTTTGTAGGTGTCTTCTGAGAGACTGATCCTGATTGATCAACACGCTAAAACTCCATTACATATCGGAAAATGTGAAAAACTAAAGCGATCCGCATGTGTGTAGCAATCTATAAGTCAATGTGTAGCATCGACTTCACGAAACTCAGACAAGAAGAATTAATTTCGTCTAACAATCATTTAGCAACATGTTTACCAGCAAACAAATAGCAGGAAATTCACAATGCTAGGGAATAATTTTATTTATATCATGGTAGATGAAAGTACGGATAAGTGATGGCCGTTCATATAGTTGCCCATTTGTTAATAGGAAATTCTTCATGAAGATATTGTAGGTAAATCATATTTAATTTATTGTAAAGACTTCAAAAAAACAAATAATGTGACAATTGCCCAATTCGTTCAAGAAGGTTTATCAAATTTCTTTTTACCTGGAAGTATACCTTGTGAAAAAATTTTACTGTATTGTAAATTTTTTTATAGTAACATTATTCATACCACTTGTTTAGCTCATGAATTCAATCGTGTAGCCGAAGACATTAGGAATTAATTCCCTTTGATTAATGATTTAATTAGCAGTGTTAAAAAAGTCTTTTTAAAAGCACCTTTACGAATCTAATTTTATAAGGAGCGACTTCCCGGTGTTAAGTTGTCTCCTGAATCGATTATTGCGAGATGGGGTACATGGTTAGAGGCTGCAATTTTTTTCGCCGATAATTTTGAAGGAATAAAAATGTAATTCTTGAAATCACTGCTGACTCCATTGCTCTAGAAAACTGTAAAAAGATAGTAACATTAACAGAATTGCTACAAAACCTTTTGTATATTAAGTCAAATTATAGCTTTGTTTCAAGTTCCATTCGTAAACTAGAAACACATGGGATGTCGCTCTCGCAATCAGTCGAAATAGTAGACGAATTTGATATGCTATGAAAGAAGGTTAAGGGTACAATAGGTAATTCTATATACGATAAATTTAAAAAAGTGATAAATAAAAATGCGGGGTATTTGAAATTGAAGAAAGTTAAGAAAATTTTGGAAGGTGAAACAGTAAACGATTTCGACTATAATTTTAATTTAGGATATATTGCAAAGTTAAAAAATGCACCAATTACATCTGTGGATGTTGAAAGAAACTTTCCTATTTAGAAACATATGTATTCTGATAGAAGACAAAACTTTCCTTTTACATAATTTTGAAAAACATTTAATTATAAATTGTTTTAAAAATATGTTGTGAAGAAATTTTGTGCAATAAAATTAAGGTTTAAATTTCTGCTCTTATTTATTTTATGTAAAAATTTTGCATATTGTCGCAATTTTTTTGCATATATGCCCCAAGTTTATGCATATTTTATCAAAATCGATGCATATTATGTGCTATATCCAAATTTTCCCTTTGCAGTATATCCGTCTTTAGTGATGACAAATTTAAAAGAATGATGGGATACCAATAAATTGAAATTAAATACGGATAAAACCCAAGTATATACTTGGGCCATAAATATGAACATAATATTTTTATTAGTGTAAGCTATATTTGTTAATTTCCTTCACATTAAACATTATTGTTATTATTGTAACATTGACAACAGCCAGCTTTGATTCAGTTCACAATTTCGATTAACTAAGCCACAATAACACTGCCAACCTCATTAATGAAATCGCTGCCGCACGTTGAATTAAATTATTCGCTACACTGGATGCTCCCCATAATGTTCCCGATCACTGCTCAAGATCATAGACGCGTACAACAGGATGGGAGGGTATCTCGTTGTTCGTCCCCCAATGATTAACTGCACATTTACACGCCTAGGCGACCCCTCAACTACCTGCAGCTCCTGCAACCAGCGAACAACCTGCTTTACACGGTAAATTGGAGGACGCCGATACCTCGTGTGTTGCGTCCGGCCGCTTATATGCCCGGAAATCTGGTCGTGAACTTTACCCGTCTCGGATAATTAATGGCGCATGGGATTACCGCGGAATTAGCCGGAGTATTATCGCGTCCATTCCGGACCAGCGTCCGGCGTTGTGTGCAGGTATATGTATTTGCGTTTGGTAGTTAGCTAAGTGTTTACTTGGCGATTACGTTATTGGTTAAAGTGGATAACATTCTGAGGTATTAGGATTTGAATTTAAATTATTATCTTATTACATCAAATGCTAATGTTATATACAACGTGTGTATAAATTGTCGCAAAAGCTATACGCAGCGACATTCTTCCTTCGTTTCTGAATCTAAAATCTAAATGGTAAAATATGGTACTATGCTTCATGCGTCTTCAGGAGCCACTTGAAAGTAACATACATTTGGCAACACTATAGTGGCATACTACCGTAATGGTAGTTACAATACTTATCAAAATTGACAGACCAGAATTACAAATGACAAATTGGATAACACAAATGATACATAGGGAAACGCAATAAGAAAGCTTTATTAAAACAGAATTAATAGCTTTGATTTTTCGAACGCATCTCTTGTAATAAATTAGCGACACTATTACCTACGCATATGTTCAAATTGATATCCGTCTGTTTGTAAACACATTTGCAATCTAAGAGGTATTGTCTGTATTACTTGTTCAAGCCTTTCCGGTGTAATTTCTAATACTGCCGCGTTAATTCGTCCTATAACTTCGTCAGCGTCTTGTGGAGGTATTGCGTAAACTTTCACCTTTATGAAACCCCAAACAAAAAAGTCTAAAGGATTTAGGTTGGGAGACCTTGCAGGCCATAAGATAGTACCACCGCGACCAATCCACCTGTTAGAGAAGTGTTCATCCAACCACTCTCTCACATTACGAGAAAAATGTGCCGGAGCTCCATCATGCATGTAAAACATGTTACGGCATATATTCAATGGCATCTCGTCAATAACTTGTTCTAATACATTTAAATACCCGTTGGCATCAAGTCGATTTGGCAGGTAGATTAGCCCAACGACACGGTGATTTATTATACCCAGCCAAACATTAACTCAAAACTTTCTTTGGTGACCGTATTCCCGAAACGCATGAGGATTTACATCTGCCCAATGGTGAAAATTATGGGTATTGAGTACACCATCTCTGGCAAACATAGACTCGTCGGTCCAAAGAACACCTCTTAAAAAGTCGCCAACTTCTTGTATCCTATTTACGATACTATGACAAAAGTTTAAACGGTGTATGTTATCGTTTTCATAGAGCGGCTGCACCTTAGTTATATGGTACGGATAAAGAAGGTTTTCACGTAGAACCAAATGAACAGTCTTATTACTGCGGATATTGAATGTGGACGCAACTGTCGAGTACTGACGGAGGAATCTTCAGTGTACTGAGTGTAGAATTTCCTCTTCCAGTTGTAATGTACGCCGTGTCTAGGTCGACCAGCGTTGGCATTTCTTTTCTTAAACGAACCAGTTTCACGTAGACGTTGGTCCAGCCCGTCGAAATACGTTTCCAGTAGAATGTCTCCGGTTGGAAAACGTACGCGATATTCCTGTTCTGCCATGTTAGCATTTCCATTACAAAAACCGTAATACCATATACATATCGCATATTCATTAAATGTAAAAACCATTGTAAATAAACAAAACAATAATACGAGAACGATAAACATGAAACAGAAAAAACTAATCAAGAGAATACGAGTAAATCACGAAAAAAGAGCAGAGCTTGCATAAAATTGAACACTTCAGATTAATGTCAAAATTTGACAGTAATGGTTTTGATTGAAATCAAATTAGAATACAAAGATCATTGTCCTACAATGTTGCCAAATGTGTTTTTCATGAGAGGATGCTATGAAGAAATGTTGAAACCAGGCTCTTAAAATCAAAAGAAAACTGTTTACGGAAAAACAGGTATAAGAAATCGTCATAAATTCAAAATTGCAGCTATCTATACGACAAATAACCGAACACAAACGCTTATTAAGGAACTAAAAAACCGAACTTCAAGAAACCTCGTGAAGGACTTATGAAGCACAGTACAATATTTTACCATTTAGATTTTCGATTCAGAAACGAACGAAGTATGTCGCTACGTGTAGCTTTTACGACAATTTATACACACGTTGTATATTTTCTTAAAAAATAGATTGATCTAAGACCGTTTACATTCGCTTAACGTGGTGCTATGGTTAGACTACCCGCGTTACCGTTGAGTGTATTTTGAGTTGCATATTTTGATTTGTTTACTTTCTTCCGAGCTGAATCAATTTAAGTACCGAGAGTTTTTCACAAATTTTATTTTTATTTTGTATAAATTTTAGTTTAAGAGTTTAGTATTTGATTTAATTAATTTAGTGTTAAGTTTTTTTTAAATTAATTCCATTCATTCATTTGTCTATTGTTTGAGTGTAGATTTTATGCGGATTCTATTAGATTTTGTCGTTGAGTTGTTTACGACTGCGTTGTACGTCTTTGAGAGGGGGATTTTCGTAAGAAAAACATTTGTAGAGTTTTGTCAGGCAGTTCCTTGTTCGACTATTTATGTGAGTAGACCCGTATCATTTTTTGCCATTTTGTAATTCATTTGATATTGACATTTAATTCTGTAAAATTTTAGTCCATCAAGGAAATCCTATATTGTGATAATTGTTAATGTATTGACGCGTACACGTAGTAGATATAAGATCATTTATTATTTTTGTTTGGGAAGATACATTTTTACTTTTTCTTCTCTCATTATAAGTTAAAGGTTTGTTTTCCGTTATTCAATTTTACTGATTCATTTTTATATATCAATCACCTCGATTGGGTGAGTAGAAGCATTGTTCTTGCAATTAGTTTTCAATTTTGTAAATTTCTTGTAATTGACCATATTTAGTTTATTTTAATTTGAAACCACGTGAATAGAATTTGTAAGATTTTGGAAAATCTTCCTGAACAAACACAATCTTTTGCTTTGCACAAGGAAATAGCATGTCCCTAGTGTAATTTAGAGTCAAGTGCAGTTTTTATTTTAGGCCAGAACCTTCAGTTCACGGTTTTTTCTGCACAAGCTGTAATTTAAACTCTTTGTGAAATAAATTTGAGTACTGAATAAGGTACGGTTTTGTATCGTTGAATAACATTCTAATTGCGAATAAATAAATGTATGGAAGTGAAGGGACACACTTGGCTTTAGAAATGTTAGTTTATGTTAAAATAAAAAAAAAACACAAAATCATGTTTGCTTGCTTCTCTTCTTTGTGTATTTTTTCTAGACGTTCACAATCATGTTTTTTTTTTTTGCAATTACAGCGCAATCTGTTACGAATCGAAAACAAACTTTGAGGGGTGCGTAAGTGGATAATCGAGTTCGGCACTATTCAGTGAGCTCCCTACATTATAACAAGTTTTATTAAGATCATATTTTTGATTTTATGCAGTGTTTTAGAGATATTCCGTTGTCTCAAGATAAAAAAACTCACCCTGTATAGTGGCAGTGCCACGAAACTCACTAGACGCCTTTAGAAGATTCACTTTTCACTCATTGGCTGCCATCCCGCCTGTTAACTCTACTAGAGCTCCCTAGAGACTTCTCCTGTTCTTGAATTCCATTGACTGGCTTACAGATTCCTCTACCAGTCGCTAGGTGGCTCTGGATATTTCTCCATTTTACACCATTTCAGTGTGGTAAACAACTGAATATACGCTGTCGCCCCAGTTAGTTTCGTTTCATCACTTTTTGACCATTTAATTATTATTTTATTACACGTCCGTTTTTTTCTTGTTTTTTTGCATGTGAAACATGCATGTATATTGATAGCAATATACAGGGTGTCCCACCGAGCTGGGTCATTAGATTTTTTTGAACTTCTAGCAGGAATTTGATTTTGAAACTTCCAGTGCAGTCATGGCCTACTGTGATTTATTTAAGGAAAATATTTTCAACTTTATAGCAGTTTCGGTATACAGGGTGTTGATATCAACTTTCTTATTTTAAATGGAATGCTACAATTTGAATCGGTACAATGAATGTACCGAGTCATTTGCAGTTAGTTTACATCAGGGTTCCCTATCCCTGAACTCAACCGTTTTTGAGATATTTGCAATGTTGTTGATTTTTTGACGTTTGCACTGTTTCAAGCGAAATTAAATAGCTGATGAGGTATAAGATATTTAGTGGTTCTACTAATGTTGATGTAAATACAAAGACGTAAGTAGAAAGTGTTATGGCAATAATGGCCAAATCACATACAGGGTGTTCGAAAACGCATCTCCAATGTGGATACCTTTAAACCAACAAAACTTTTTTATTTCAAATGGAAGATGGTATTGTTTAATATAGCATTGAATGCAGCGTAAAATTCTACATCGATTGACAGTAGGGTTTGGGGTACCAATTTTTGATAGTTTTTGAGATATTAGCATTTATTGCCTAAAATACGACTAATTTCCAAGTTTCGAGTACATAGAATATTTTTTTCCTAAAAACACTCTGTATATTACTTTTTAGAATGATGCGTTATCTTTTTTTGCATTGTTTGGTTTCCATACCTGAGATATTTATCATTGGAAGTTTTCCTATTATTAGCAAATTTTATGTAATTGTAATTATAAAATATTAATAAGCCATAATTATTAGCGACAGTAAATTACATGTCAATATTTTTGCCTGCTTATTAAATACATCGAAAATAAGTCAAATTAAAAAAAAAAAACTAAGAAACTATTATTCTGAAAGAACATTTACATTGGACATTTTCGAAGGCTTTTAATAGTTTGTTCCTGATTTATGTTATTTGTCTGTATCACTTAATACCTAGTTTAATATAAAAAACCAAGAGGCTGCATTGTATTCGGAAACTTCATGTCAGACGGTTCTCCTACAAAGAAAATACCTGGTCTAGTAAGTGAACAGTATTTGAAATATCATGAGTGTATTTAGGATGTCTGCTTTAATTTCCCTTTGTATTTTATTTTTTGAAGTTTTTATTCATTGCAAGTAAGTGTAGGCGTCTAATCATTTTATACATTCTTCATGAATGTAGAATAAATCTAAAATGTTATTTGTATACGTAACTTTCAATGTTTTTCTTATTTCTTTCGATTTACAATATTTTACATGTTAGAAGAAAATGTATGAAGGATTTGACAGCATTAGGACTTACTATAAAATATATGACTTGTTAATACTGCATAGGTTTATCACTGCGCAATTTGATAAATTACCAACAATGGATATCACTTGTTTGTTGGCAGATCTCATGGCCTACTAATATCTAATAATTAATGTACGTTCTCTATAACTAAAAGACTTTACTGTTAATAAGAAACTAGGGAACGTTAGATATCTGAAACATAGATATTTAGATAGGTTAGGCAAATAATGTACAGAGTGTTTTGTAGAAAAAAACTCATTTTATTTAGTTGAAACTTGGAATTTAGGCATATTTTAGCAATTTTTTTGCAAGAAATGCTAATACTTCAAAAACTATTAAGAATAAGTATACCAAACCCTAATATCAATCGATGTAGAATTTTGCACCGCATTCAATGCTGTAGTAAAAAAATACCATGTTCCATTTGAAAGAAAACAGTTTTGTTAGCTTAAAGATATCCACATTGGAGGCGCGTTTTTGGACACTCTGTATGCGATTCAGTGATTATTGCTATAACAACTTATAGCTACGTCCTTGTATTTACATCGACTTTAGTAGAACCACTAAATATCTGCTATCTCATAAAATATTTGATTTTATTTGAAAGAGTGCAAATGTAAAAAAAATCAACGAAAATGAAAATATTTCAAAAACAGTCGAGTTTAGGAATAGGGAACCTTCATATAAACTAGTTGCAAATGACTAGCCAAATTCATTGCACCAATAAAAATGGTACCATTCTATTTAAAATAAGAAAGTTGATATCAACACCCTGTATATCGAAAGCGCTATGAAGTTGAAAATATTTTCCTTAAATAGATCACAGTAGGCCATGTATACCCTGCAAGTTTCCAAATCAAATTTCCACTAGAAGTTCAAAAAAATCTAATGTCCCAGTTGGGTGGGACACCCTATATACGAGCTTTGACATATGAACTAGCAGTCGCTAACAACGTAAAGATTCCAGATACTTGGATTAAATCAAAGCTTGCAACCGTCGATTGGTTTACGGCATATATAACCACAACAAGGGCAAGCAAATTGTTCGACATATTAGAAATGAGAGAATAGCAGATGTTTTGGGGGCAGTCGTGGTTAATCCTCAAACAAACACTCGCAATATAGCACGAGAGTCAGGCATTAACCATGTGAACGTATGGCGAGTTCTTAATGGCCACAAAATGCACCCGTACTTTCGCTTCGTCAAAAATTACGTGACGGCGACCTTCAGGCCAGGGTCCGTTTTTGTCGATGGGCACAAACAAAATTAATTGCAGATCCTCGATTTTTTGAAAAGGTATTGTGGTCAGATGAAGCAACATTTGAAAGTAATTGGTGAAGTAAATCCTCCATATTACATTATTGGTCAGACGAAAATCCACACTGGATGCAAGAAATTGATAATTTTTGACCTTCCTTGGTGACCAAATAATTGGACCCTACTTTTTTGAAGAAACGGTAAACGGGAATGTGTACTACAATTTCTTAACAAAATGCCAGTGCTCCTCGAAAACATACCGTTAGAAACAAGAAGAAATATGTGGTTCCAACATGATGGTTGTCCTGCACATTTTGCTGTACATTTGAGAGAAAAATTAAGTGAAATGTTTCCAAATAAATGGATTGGGAGGGTCCGAAATTTCATGGCAGCTAGATCACCAGACCTGACATGTTTAGACTATAATTTTTGGGGAGGGTGAAAGATATTGTTTATCAAAATCGTCCGCAAAGTGCGGAAGAAATGAAAATGAGAATAAGGCAAACGTATAGATCCATAAGCAGAGAAGAACTAATTCGAGTTCATAAGAACTTTGAGGCCAGAATAGAGCGATGTATAGAAAGAAACCTAATAAGAACATAAACGTTAAGAAAACGTTGTTCTTAACGGTAACCGAACGTTTCGTAACGTTTATAAACAACGTCGAAGCGACATATCTATGTCCCGATAAAATACGTTGACATAAAGTTACTTATTAAGCGTTATTTCACGTCATATGCTAATGTTATTTTAACGTTTAATTTTTAATGGAAATATCGTTAAATAGAAACGTGATATTATCGTTCAAAACAAACGTTTATTGGTAAGTGGAGTTTAACGTTCATAAAACATCTATGTAAAACGTAAAAAATCGGTTTACAGGTAACATAACCTCACCGTTAACCCTTCGTTAGTGTGGTGGAGTATGCCATACCCCAGTATGTAGGCAGACATAGACACAGGTGACACTGGGTATGGCATACTCCACCACACTAACGAAGGTTAATAAAATTTCTATATCAAACCTTTATAACCACGTGGTTATAACAAAATTGGTTATAGATTAAAGTCATAAATGTCCAATACTAAATTAAATTTTATTTTAATTAAATCATTCGGTGATCACATCATAGTATTGAACTCAGGATAAGCTCTTCAATGAAACATAATGCTTCTTCAGAAAAACTAAAATGTAATAACCTATAAATATAATACAATGCAATAATAACAATAATAATAATAAAAAGATAATAGAATTCTTTACCAAAACTAAGAAAGTAACGACGTCATTTCATTTATAGATATATACATTTTCCCTTTTCCTGCACATCCAGGTCTTCTACCCAAACAGTCCATTGGGGCGTATATTTCAACCAGTCCTTCACTGCACTTTCTGCTGTATGTATGTATTGTTTAATTGTAACTTTAAATGGAAGACTCAAACAATAGGTATCATAAGTAACACCAAGGACAGGCTGTAAATTTTAGGGATAAGTTAATGTTTACTTTGATTGTTTTCCTAGATTTTTGTATTACAAACGAATGAAAGTATTTAATACTCACTGTATATTATTACTATAGCTTCCGTATTATCTCTGGTTCCCGTTTTGTGAAAACTAAGTGTTCCTTCCCTTCCAGTTATGCTTCACTGCAACGACGTCATGTAACAGTAATTATAATAATTTCTTTTACACAAGAATCCAGATTTTAGAACCATCAGCATTCGCTAACCTATATATTTGAAAATAAAGTAAGAAGGTGGTGTATACTAAGAAACCAGGTTCTTCAAGAACAAATTTTAGAAATAGTTAAAATTTTCTGACATTAGTGTTCTTATTTTAAGATGGCTACTATGCTGTTTTGCCAATTGTGTATATGCATATACATAATTATACGTGCAATGTGCATGTATATGCAAATATAACCTGGATAGACTTAATTGATGGTACCTAGCTACTCACCGTTAGTTAAATACACTGATTGTTGCGTATCACATATTAATATAAAACTTTGTTATAAATATAAAGAAAAGTTCTAACACTCGACTAGCGTAGTAAACATTGACTGCAAGTGCACAGTGCACCGTGCACGTTGCAGATGCGCAACAGGGGTGGGGTGGAAGAGTTTATTTGAAATGGGGGAGGGATGATACATTCATCAGTAGTGCAGTTTTAATACAATAATGTGTTACCTATTGTTAAATACGTTTTGCATTCTTTGATGCAAAAGCACATCTTATCTTAAAACAAAAAATTTAACACCATTTTATTTTAACTATACTTATACGCATAAGTAAAGTATGTGGATTGCAGTTAATAGTTTTCATATTTCAACGTTGCTTTTAACGTAGAGTAGATGGTGAAACTACGTTTTATTTTAGTTGTACTTGAACTATGCGTTGCGTTTCAGTTAATAATTTTCATTTTTCACGTTGTCTTTCAAACGTCTTTCAACGAGTAAACGTGTAAACTACAACGTCTTATTTTAGTTATATTTAAACTATGCATTACATTTCAGTTAATAATTTCTCATATTGTAACGTTGTTTATAACCTAAAATAAACGATGCAACTACAACGTGTTATTTTAGTTAAATTTAAACTATCCGTTACATTCTTATTAATATAACGTTTCTTCAATGTATAGTTAAAAATGGTTATATAATAAACGTGTTAATTATAACCATTAACGTTGTTTCAACCAATACAACGTTAAATTCACGTAAATGTAACCAACTTGTTCTCACTGGGAAGGGCAGACATTTTGAATAATTTATTAATAAATTTTATTTAGTTATTTTACATTAAGTGCAATAATTTTTTTATGATTATTATGATCTATTTTTTTTTTAATGTAATAAGTACCATCATTTTATCTGGCATCTTTAAATTATTGAGTATCATCTATTCCCTTCTACTTAAGCAATAAATGTAAAATATCTTTTATAATACTCCTATCAACCTCAACGATATAACCATGGATCAGCAATGGAAAAAAATAGATCTTAATGATGAAGTAAATAACACTGCTTTGATGATTGTCAAAACCTACTTGTCATTTTCATAGCTACTCGCAAGAAATGTACTTAAAATTTTCATTAGCCAGTGAAATAATGGTTATATCTTGAAAACGACTAGGAATAGGTATATGCATCCTTTATACTTATCGACGGAGAATTTATTTCTACATTGTATAGTATAATTAGAAATATAATGTTACATTTGAGAAAAAAAGAATTTTCTATGGTTAAATGTATTCGATTTGACAATCGACTTATGAACATTCTGTATACAATTTAGTGGTTCTTTTGACAGAATTTGGTAGGAACAACTATTTTTCTTGGATACTAGTAAAATAACATCATTATCTTTAATGGTTTACAAAATATGGTATGTTTTCGAAAGAGATGAAAACGTCAAAATTTTAACAAAATCGTGAATATCTCAAAAACGGTTGGATTTAGGGATAGAGAACTTTAGTGAAAATTGTGTTCAAATAATCTGTAGAATTCATTGAGATAAGAAAAAACATATGATCCCATTTAAAATAAGAAAATTGCTATCCACTTCCGGTATAATGGAAGTTTCCGGAAGTTAAAAATATTTTCGCATGATTCTTTAGGTGGACGAGTGGTCTGAAACACCCTGTATATGAAAAGGCACCCTACCCTTTCAATTAGATCTCCGGAGGCCACAAGCTTGAGTCGGGCGAGCAGTTTCAATAGATGCGGTATATTTTTTACAAATTTGAAGAAAGTTTTAGATAAATAACAACGAAAATCGAACAAGAATATCGAAGAGGATAACCTATTAAACTTCGACGGAGTGTCTTAAATGGTAAATAAACTTACCACTATCTCGGTCTGCCACTGGAGAGGATAAAAAGTCCACTAATCCAGTTAAAACAAAATAAATAAACTTGCAGACAGCCACGGAGTAGTCGATATCTCATCCGCTGTAAAGGTAAATGCGTCCCCGAACCCCGCACCACGCCGCTCTTGGCAAAAGCTCTCGCCGGGTTACGAGACAGGGTCGCTTTAAATCTTGTTACGGGATTCCCGCAAAAGGCCATTATGCGATTGGCGCGCGATAAGTGCATGCTACCGTGCGCGTTTTAGCATTATCGGAACGTGTGTTGTGGTAGATGTTGGGAGAGACTTGGAAGCCGTTTATCTTGGATTTAATTCATTAAAATGTACATGTATACTTAAAGTAGGTGGGCAACTGATTTAAAAATCCTTATTACAGTATGTTGAGCATGCGAAGACGGCTAGGTTTATGAGTAGAGTGAGGACGTTGGGTGCAGTTCGCTAGCGAGTATTAGTCAGCCAAGCGTCGATCGGGGATATGCAGTAGCGTAGATAAATTTAAAGTTATATCGACTGTTTCGAAATGAACTACATCCAGGTGCTCATGAATTTCTCCCATAAATTTCCAATGACATTCCGCTTCCTTGAAATGGGGGTATAGATTAAATAGTATTTAGGTTAGCCACCTGTCACTGTCAAAATTTATCATCGAGCGATATGTGATGAAATTAATAACAAATACAATTGGAATATTAATCAAACAACTAAGGTAAATAACTTGTAGAAATGCTTTATTTAGTTGTAATTAGAGACCGGATTATATGCAAAGAAAAACTGGAATATATGCGCATATATATTTTTGAGAAAATACGCATAAACCTGGGGCATAATATGCAAAAAAATTGCGACAATATGCAAAATTTTTACATAAAATAAATAAGAGCAGAAATTTAAACATTAACTTTATTACACAAAATTTTTTCACAACATATTTCTAAAACAATTTATAATTAAATGTTTTTCAAAATGTGTAAAAGAAAGTTTATCTTCTATTAGAATACATATGTTTCGAAATAGAAAAGCTTCTTTCAACATCCACAGATGTAATTGGTGCATTTTTTTAACTTTACAATACATTCTAAACTAAAATTAAAGTCGAAATCGTTTACTGTTTCACCTTCCAAAATTTTCCTAACTTTCTTCAATTTCAAATACCCCGCATTTTTATTTATCACTCTTTTAAATTTATCGTATATAGAATTACCTATTGTACCCTTAACCTTCTTACATAACATATCAAATTCGTCTACTATTTCGACTGATTCCGAGAGCGACATCCCTTGCGTTTCTAGTTTACGAATGGAACTTGAAACAAAGCTATAATTTGACTTAATATACAAAAGGTTTTATAGCAATTCTGTTGCTGTTACTATCTTTTTACAGTTTTCTAGAGCAATGCAGTCAGCAGTGATTTCAAGAATTACATTTTTTATTCCTTCAAAATTATCGGCGAAAAAAATTGCAGCCTGTAATCATGTACCCCATCTGATAATAATCGGTTCAGGAGCAACTTAACATAAAACTGGATTCGTAAAGGCGCTTTTAAAAATACTTTTTTAACATTGCTAATTAAATCATTAATCAAAGGAAATTGATTCCTAATGTCTTCGGCTACACGATTGAACCCATGAGCTAAACAAGTGGTATGAATAATGTTACTATAATTTTTTTTAAATTTTGTGGGGCTTTTATCATATATGGTGTAGTGTCGGACAACATTAGTAAAATTTTTTCACAAGATATACTTCCCGGTAAAAAGAAATTTGATAAACCTTCTTCAACGAATTGGGCAATTATCACATCATTTGTTTTTTGAGGTTCTTTACAATAAATTAAATATGATTTACCCACAATATCTTCATGAAGAATTCCTATTAACAAATGGGCAATATAACGGCCACACTTATCCGTACTTTCATCTACTATGATATAAATAAAATTATTCCCTACCAATTGTTGAATTTCTGCTATTGTGTGCTGGTAACAAGATGTGACATAATTTTTTCGTAAGGTACTTTCGTCAGGTATATTATGTTTGCAATATTTTTGCAGAAATGATTTCAAATTAACATTATTTAATCTTGCTAATGATATGCTAGACGAAATTAATAGGTTACACAGATCCGTATTATATTCTTCTTGTTCTGAGTTTCGTGAAGTTGATGCTACACATTGACGTACAGATTGCTGCATACATGCGGATCGCTTTAGTTTTTCACATTTTCCAATATTTTATGGAGTTTTAGCGTGTTGATCAATCAGGTATTTTCTCTCAGAAGGCACCTACAGCAACAATTGTCATTTCATATCAAAAGTTAAAGAATTTAAAAATAATTGTAAAGCTTTTAGTAAAATTAAACTTACCAGTTTACTGCAGGCTCGACAAAATATTTTGTCGCCATCCTTTACCAGTTCAGGATATGGCTTAATCCATAAAGGAATTTTGTTCGCTATACTCATTGTATGTATACGGACAGTATTTAAAAACGTAACACAATTAATGCTGTTTCGTTCAAAGATATTCAATGAATGAATAGTTTATTTGGGCATTAATAATAATAAAACGTATTCACCACATCCCTTCTGCTAGGCGAAATTAAACACGTGCGGTTTTTGGAAAAAAGCACTAGAGAAACCAATGTAAAAAATTTATCGTTCTGAGAATTGTCGGTTGTCGATCTACATTAGGAATTACTAGGAATTTTTACTAATAGAATAGATAAGAAAAAGCTTAAATATGCAATATATGTAAAACATTTTTGTAAATAAGGTAATGTTGCTAGATATTATGTAAAATGTTGGAATAAATATGGTTAAGTTGACTTGTGTCTGTTTTGAAATTAATTGAATTTTGATTACTGTTAATATTTATTATTTATTTTTTATTATTTTTTTTTTTATTTGTAGAAATGGTTCATATTAACAGTAATCAAAATTCAATTAATTTCAAAACAGACACAAGTCAACTTAGCCATATTTATTGTAACATTTTACAAAATATCTAGTAACATTACCTTATTTACATGTTTTTTTGACTTTTTAGAAAATTCCAAATTTAAAATACGTATAATTTTATTATTATATTTGAATTTTGTAAGTATTATTTTTATATCTTTCATTACTATTGTTTCACATTCTTTGTAATATTGTAGATGTCTTCCTGATGAAGTCATAAAATAAATATATGACGAAATATTGAGGTGATTAAGCAGTTTTATTTTAAAGACCGTATTACCGATACAGTTTAGTTTATTCCTTATACACATACATATACATAGCTCTCCTGTCTATTTTTTGACATAGTACGATGGTACGTACTGCTGTGTATTGATGAAATAAAAAAAAATGCAAAATGAGTTTAAAATGAAAAAAGCTCAACGGAAATTTTTTTAATGAACACAAAAGAACTATTAATCTCAGAGTTACCTTCGCGAAAACCTTAATCTAACCACGAAAAGTAAATTGTGAGTAAATGAAATCAGACTTTCTTAATTACACGAAAAATTGTAGAGGTTTAAAATAAAATAAAAGAACAGAATTTTTAACCTAGTGACGCTATCAAATCAATTTATTTTAACAAAATGGGCTAAAATACAATGGTGCAGGAAAAAAAAACCCTGAACTGAAGGTTCTGGCCTAAAATAAAAGCTGCACTAGAGTCTAATTTAAAATAGAACAATGCTATTTCCTATGCAAAGCAAAAAAGAAAGGTTTTATTTGCTCAGGAAGATTATTCAAAATAAAAGATCTTTGAATTTCTATCCACGTGGTTTCATAAATCAAAATAATCTAAGCGTGGACAAATGCTAGAAATTTACAGAAAATGAAAAAACTAAATGAAAGAATAATGCTTCTACTCACCCAAACGAGGTGATAGAAAAATTAAAATGATGCAGCAAAATAAAATAACAGAAAAATTAACTCTTTAAATATAAACGACAGAAAAAAGTGAAATAAATCTTCCTAAACAAAAAATAATTGATCCTATATCCACAAAGTAAACACTTTAATATATTAACAATTATTACAATAAAAATTCCTTGATTGACTCTAATTAAAAGAAAAATTAAATTTTACAAAATAAAATGAATATCAAAAAGGCAACAACGATAAAAGAAATACGTGTACTCACGCCAATAGTCGAACAAGGGACTCCTTAACAAAATCCTACAATTGTTTTTCTTACAAAAATCCCTTTCTCAAAATTCGTACAACGCAGACGTAGTACATTACAATGACAATATTAAATAGAATAGGCATTAAAACAGCACAAGCGAACAATAGACATTTGAATGACTGGATTAATAAAAAAAAACACTACATAATTAAAATCATACAAGAAACTTTTAAACTCAAATTTATATAAAACAAAACAAAATTGTGAAAATGCTCGGTAAATTGAAAATCAGCTGATCAAGCAAGTATCAAAACAACCGTAAAATGCAACTTAAAATACACTCAGCGAAAAATGGGTTGTATAAACCATAGCACTACGTATATGTAGATAGCTGGTATTGAAAAGCAATTTCTTTTAACATGAAAAATACACCACGATACAAAACAAATTTGAAACGTTTCAACTTGTACCCAACACGTCAGTACGAAAGATAAAACTAACTGTAAATCTACCCTAGAGGCATTCGGATCCTTATGATTTTCACCCTCCATCTGTTTCGATTCCTCTCGACATGGCTTGGACCGTTTTCCGTGGGTCGTTTATATTTTCTGCGTGGTTTTACCTATTTCCACCTCTGCCCTCATCAAATTCTAAAAAAAAAACACGTCGCTTCTTCCCCTTTTCCCGAATCTATTGTTCGCAGCTCCTTTCTTTTCCCCATTCGTAACATTTGTTTCGCTTGTTAAAAAAAAAAACAAAATAAAATTACTAAAGCTCGAGCTCCTTACTCACAGCGAACGAAAAGGGCGTAGTAGCTAGCCCTTGTGTTCGAAATAAAGGCGCACGATAAGGCAGTACCAATATAAATCAGCTTTGCTTCCTTCGAGTTGACAACGCATTAAGCTTAATAACAGGCAGCGACGCCCTGTAATGTAGGAAGCATAGGTGTTGGGATATGGGGTGTGGCACGGTCGTGAGGGGAAGGCGCAATGGAAGTGCTAATGTTATTAAATTGGGTTCCGGTTATGCGGGAACAGACGGGAAAGGAAAAGATAAATGTTTTTATTATTTCTAGGGATAAATACTTTGACTCACGCAAGGCTAACAAATGACACAAAATAGTATTGTGCAAATATCTATTAATGTTTAACATTTAGTTAAAACTATTTACTTATACACAATAATGTTTTTAAATTTTAATATACTTATAAGAAATGTTATTTTAATATGTTCTACGTATTTTCGAATTAGGATATTTTGTACGTAACCGCAGACCAATTTATGACCACTGGTGGAAAACTTTTATAAGATAAGGTGGCAGTTGTAATTTTACTAGTTAACATGTATTCACGACACAAACCGAATATTTAGTAATTTTTACCGTCAAATGTTGCACATACTGATTTACCCGCCATTTGAACATAGAATTACACAGATGAATTTCTCTAAAATGCGGACATTTTGAAAGTTAATTTTGAATTAAATAGCTGATGAGGTATCAGATATTTAGTGGTTCTACTAATATCGATGTAAGTACAAAGACGTAGGTAGAAAGTGTTATGACAATAATGACCAAATTACATACAGGGTGTTCGAAAACGCATCTCCAATGTGGATACCTTTTAACCAACAAAACTTTTTTATTTCAAATGGAACATGGTATTTTTTATTACAGCATTGAATGCAGCGCAAAATTCTACATCGATTGATATTAGGGTTTGGTATACCTATTTTTGATAGTTTTTGAGATATTAGCTTTTATTGCCTAAAATATTACTAATTTCCAAGTGTCGAGTAAATATAATATTTTTTTTTTTCCTAAAAGCACTCTGTATATTATTTTTTAGAATGATGCGTTATCTTTTTTTGCATTGTTTGGCTTCCATACCTGAGATATTTATCATTGGAAGTTTTCCAATTATTAGCAAATTTTATGTAATTGTAATTATAAAATATCAATAAGCTATAATTATTATGGGACAGTAAATTACATGTTAATATTTTTGCCTGCGTGTTAAATACATCGAAAATAAGTCAAATTTAAAAAAAAAGAACTAAGAAACTATTATTCTGAAAGAACATTTATATTGGATATTTTCGAAGACTTTTAATAGTTTGCTCCTGATTTATATTATCTGTCTGTATCGCTTAATACCTAGTTTAATACAAAAAGCCACGAGGCTGCATTGTTTTCGGAGACTCCATGTCAAGAAAATACCTGGTCTAGTTAGTGAACAATATTTGAAATATTATGGTGTATTTAGGATATCGCTTTAATTTCTGTTTTTTTTTTCTAGGTTTTTATTCATTGCAAAAGTGTAGGTATTTAATCGTTGTGACTTTCTTCATGAATGTAGAATAAGTCTAAAATGTTATTTGTATATGTAACTTTCAACGTTTTTCTTATTTTTTCGATTTACAATATTTTACTTGTTAGAAGAAAATATGTGAAGGAGTTGACAGCATTAGGACTTACTATAAAAGATATGACTTGTTAATGCTGCATAGGTTTGTCACTGTGCAATTTGGTAAATTACCAAAAATGGATATCACTTGTTTGTTAGCACATCTCATGGCCTACTGACATCTAATAATTAATGTACGTTCTCTATGACTAAAGGACATTACTTTTAGTAAGAAACTAGTGAACCTTAGATATCTGAAACATAAATATTTAGATAGGTTAGGCAAATAATGTACAGAGTGTTTTGTAGGAAAAAAGTCATTTTATTTGGTTGAAACTTGGAATTTAGGCATATTTTTAGCAATTTTTTGCAAGAAATGGTAATACCTCAAAAACTATTAAGAATAGGTATACCAAACCCTATTATCAATCGATGTAGAATTTTGCGCTGCATTCAATGCTGTAGGTAGTAAAAAAAATACCATATTACGTTTGAAAGAAAAAAGGTTTGTTAGCTTAAAGGTATACACATTAGAGGCGTATTTTTGAAGACCCTGTATGTGATTCAGTGATTATTGCTATAACACCTTATAGCTACGTCCTTGTATTTACATCGACTTTAGTAGAAGCACTAAATATCTGCTATCTCATGAAATATCTGATTTTATTTGAAAGAGTGCAAATGTCAAAAAATCAACGAAAATGAAAATATCTCAAAAACGGTAAAGTTTAAGGATAGGGAACCTGGATATAAACTACTTGCAAATGACTCTTCAAGTTCATTAGATCGATAAAAATTATACCATTCCATTTAAAATAAGAAAGTTGCTATCAACACCCTGTATACCGAAAGTGCTATAAAGTTGAAAATATTTTCTCTAAATAGATCACAGTAGGTCACGTCTACACTGCAAGTTTCAAAATCAAATTTCTACTAGAAGTTAAAGAAAAATGTCCCAGTTCGCGGGGTCACCTGCATAGTTTATGACCGAAGTATTTATATTTGTCTCTAGTTTGCAACTATACTCATAGAGCTTATATATTATGAAATTATTTCTTTTGATTTATTTTTTTTTACCTCTATTAGCAAAAACTTATTACATTGAATGTTGTTTACAATTTATCATTCATTTTAAGCTGTTTGTAATGCAAAAACGTATTTTGGTTGGTGCTGGCATGTACGTATATCGTTTGAGGTATAATCTCTTTATTAATTATGATTACACAAACAACTTTGTTCTTCAATTTAAATTAGTCAAATTTATACACTAATCAGACCTTTTTACCATCACTTTCATTTAATTTTTAATGCTTTAATTATTTTCTCTTTTCCAATATTTCGTTATGTGTGTGAGTTTTTGTATGAATTTAGTATAATTGAAAATTCCCATTTGAAATGTTAAAGTTTAAACTTTTTGATAGAAAAAAACTAAATTTCCAACCGCATAAATGATGAAACTGTAAAATTAATAACCACATATAACTTTATCAAAATATTTATTAACAACTTGGCCTCCTGCACGCTGTATATTGACTTCTACACATATTTGCAAGTATCAAATATAAACGTAGCAACATATCATGTACATACGTACACTATCTCACATATTCAAAACAAAAGATTTCTCCCTCAATTCCCAAACTCTAAATGTGTGTTTTCTCTAGTAGGAGAGCGCCACGCTGCCTATGTGTGCATATTATGTACTATACAGAAGTTGGCTAAACATTCTGCGGTTTGAGAAAGTTCCATCCGAGTTATGTACCTACACATATGTACGTAGCTGTACAGAGTCATTTGTGTTCGTGTGATTGTAGTTGAACATATTATATTAGTTTCTTGTTTTGATTGTATTTCAAAATGCGATAAATATGCTGAACTAACACAAAATACAATTGGAAATATTGTACTTTTAAATTTGTTACATAGACGTGAAATTCAAATCTTATTTACTCCGATTTACAGTAGCAGTTCTTAGAAATCGAAATATTTAAAATTGGAATGACATTTTTATTAAAATATCCAAATTTGTAATCACACTGTAACATAGATTGAGTTTTATACACAGAAAAAAAAATGTGGGAAAATTTAAAACAATTATAAACATCTGTACAACAATTTGTGTAACGCATAGGGACAAAGACAATATATTTAAAAAATTCACACAAAATTGTAGTTAATAATTTAGCAGATTATATCAAACAAATTGTGTGATTTCTTTACTGAATTTTATGTAACTGTACTACACAATTTCTATTGATAGCATACACATTTTTTTTGAGCACGGTCATCTATCTGTGTAAATTTTTAGAACTCAAATTTTAAAAAATTACTACAATAGAATAAAGACACATGCAATGTAAGTTTATACACATATAGTGTAGGTTTAATGTAATATTACACATATCTCATTGTTACTAAACCGACTTTATTTTAAAAATGTCACATACAAAACATACACAATTTAAAAGAAAAACATCTGCGACCTATAAAAGTATTTATGTTGACTTTTACCATAAAGCAAGGCTGGTTGTCATTATAGAGTATATAGGAAACAATCTGAATTTCGTCAGCTTGTTCTACCTCAAATACATGTTTATGTCTATTAAAACTTATAGTTCTTAACATATTACGTCACGTTTCTATTGCTACAAGTCTTTTGAATCATTTCTTGTTCAATAACATAATTTCTTGGTTTAACATTTACGTAAAAATTTAGACATTTGAATTCAGAATGAAAATTTTCATTTTGTGAAAACTGTTCATAAAGAGATCTTAAAACTCTTTGTAAACGTTCTTACCCAACATTTCACTCAGTAATAGCCACACAGCTTTTATGTTATCGATGTTTTTGCATATAATATTTTCCAATATATTAATGACACAAAATACAAAATTTCGTGGAAATAAACTATTATTTTAAAATATGTATTATATGATTTGCCATATTTTCATGTACTTGCTCTTTTATGATGTTAATTATGTGGCTGATTACAGCAAATCGTGCTTCAGTTGCTGTTTAATGACAAAAAAATAAGTTGACTTAATTGAAACAGTGCTATAGGGTTGATGACGGTGTGATGACCGAATTGATGACTGTAAAATTTGAGTGAATTTTAATGTTTTCAGAAGGAATTAATATTGGAAAATTCTCCGTAACAATTCGAAAATGAGCATTTGTAAGACTTGTTTTCGTAATTGTGAAGTTGCCGTAAATGAAAAATGTATGCCTTGCCAAGTGGTAAAAGTTAATTACAAAATTACAAGGAAACATTTACGTGAAATCTTAATGTTACACACTTATACAATATTATATAATAAATAATATAAAAATATATAATAAAACCATTCTTGATTTCTATTTCTGATGGACGCCATCGATTCTGACCTGTGGATTTCACTTTAATCGGATTCTTGTCCTATACTTAACGTTTCTTCACTTAAAGCTGACGACGTAGAGGATCCTGTTTCCTATGAAAGTAAACAATTATTATAATTTTTGTTGAACTTATTAATTTACTGAGAATAGTAACTTTCAAACCAATTTCGATGTTGCGTTAATTTTTAATAGTAATTTCTTGAGTAAGGACATCGCCGACTTTATTAGATGGTGACATCAATTTTTTAACTGCTAATTTTAATAGACAAATCAACATTTTAATACGACACAAATAATTAACATCAGATTAGGAATGAACATTTTTTAATTATTACTGTTATTATTATTATTATAACTTAAACGATTAAATTTAACTAGCAATTACGAGGTGACCACTTAAAAAATGTCGCTGACGTCATTAGTAACAATCGTGACAAATTAATCGTCGAAATATCTGTCGTCGCATAAATTGATATTCATGTTCAATATTATTTCATTGTACTTGTTCCATAATTTTGCCACACATTGTATACAAAAAATTAAGAAACTTTTTTCGTATTATAAGTAAAATTATTACTTATATAAAAACACACAATTAGTTTTATGGGGCAGACTTACCTTACTATTAGAGAACCTGCACTAAATTTTTATGCGGAGACCCAGTGTTGGAATTAATTTTTCTAAATCCTGGTAATTTAGATGCAGAAACACCTCTTCCATCTATTTGCTCTTCTACAAAATAAATGTCGTTGTAGTAGACACGAGACAGTTTTTAAGATTCTAATTTCTAGGTATAGATAATGTAGATATATTTTAGCAAGTAAAATGTGCGCAAGTGTACACACAGTACGAATATGTACACATGCGCACACTCATCATCGAGATAGTCACGTAGACAAGCAACACAGGATAAAAATAATGGCCGCATTCGAAGCACGAATACGATGGAAAACTCTACATTATAAATACAACCTTTCTTGAACGCTAATTTTGCTTAGCTCAAATATAATCGCGATTTATAACTTCCACTCTTAACGTTTTTTTCTTTTTTGGAATAATCGTCCACACTGACAAATATGACGTGATGTTATAATCAGCTTACGTTTAGAAACACTACACAAAATGGCTATATCTGACACGTTTTACACATTGTCAACAGCTCTCAAACCGTTAGGGAGCAGTTGCTTGCATGTTCTAAATGCGGCCAACATTTTCTCCTTATAAAAATTTTACATTAAAAAGCATTTCATACATTTAAAATGACTTTTCTATAGGTAGATATATGTGCATAACATCATTTACTACAAAAATATTCATATAATAATAATAGTTCGTCCCATAACCCGAAAAATGTTAATTTTTCTTTAATGAAATCATCCATACTGGTAAGAATTACATATATACGTATCCAAAAAGACTTGTAAAATAATAACAAAGCGTCTACTTACATGTTTTCGCTAATTCTCGATTTACTGCAGTAACTAGTAAGCACGTAAGCAAGAACTACCGACGCTATCGACGTCAACGGACGGTCGACGTGGTAATGAAATGGAAGGCGGATGTAAAATAGCTTCAAAAATTTGGCGCCAAACATTAAAAATTTAAAACGTTTCGGATTTATAATAAATGCTAAAAAATGTGCAGAGTAGAATGCGTCTATAGATTTTTCATTTGTCTATTGCCGTTTATATACAAGCCTATTTTATGTATGTAAATGTACGGACATACATGGTATTTGGATAAATCCTAAATGAGGTAAATGCGGGGGTTGTAATAAGCTGTAAAATGCCTTATTTATACATTAAATGTTTTCACTAAATATTTTATTTCATGAAAATAGTTGAAAATAAACAATAGCATTTCACACAAAATATGAATTCTAATGTGTAGGATATTTCGTTAGTTTCCTATTTTTATACTTTTAGTTTCAATTACCACATAATATTAGCTTTAAATTAATAATATATCTTCTAGGCTAACCTTGATCATTAAGGTGTGAGTTATTAAGTGTGAGTGTAAATACAAGGACTGCCTACACAACATTGTTGAATTTTTTCAAACATTTTTTACAACAATATTTTTGTCTTTTCTTTAGTCGAATGTGAATTAACGCACAAAAATTGTAATAAAATTTACGCAATTGTGTTACTAATTGCAGCAATTTTTTCACACTACGCTGTTGCAAAATTTTCCAAACGATTTTTGTTCGACTTATGGTAATGTTCAACTTTTGGCCACAGAACAGATAAAGAAATGCAGGCTCGCCACAGTATATTACAGTAAGGACATGTTCGCAAAAATCCACAGTACTTGAGTGGTCCGTTTTGAATGACCTTCAAGCCCAGTTGCCATTTTGTAAAGCGGTTGTCGGGAATTTTCAAACGTGTAGAATAATTTATATTTTAAAGGAAGTAGAAAAATAGATTAAAAAAATACACAAATTTATGCGTTTTTTATTCTAATTTTGTTACAAATATTTATGAACAGTTTATAGTAATAAAAAACACGATAAATAATAATAAAATAATGTTTGATTAAGTGATACATATATTTGCATGTGTTTTACGATAATTATGTTCATATTCTTTTCTTTTTGTGAAATAAATCTTTGTTTATATTTTTATAATGTAAAATATTCTTCCAGGAATAAATATAATGTGGTTCTTTCTCAAATAAATTAATAAAAATGCAACAGCATCGGTGGAAGGGACTTTCAAATTTCCGACACGAATACACAATAACTTTTAATTAGGTTTCAAGAGCTATGACTATATCGTTCTGTAGGAAACAAAGATTGTTCCTTTCTATTCAACTACTTCATTTCTAACATCCGACCCTGCACTGGTTTGTCAACAACAATGTCGGGGGTGTACAAGTGGATAGAATTCAAACGTAGACTATATAATATCAAATTGCCTATAATGTGAATAAATACGATTAAAATTTATACCAGTATAATGCAATTTTAACCAAAATCACATTATTTTAAAAAGTGAACATAAAATGAATTAGGTTAGTTACTGCGGTAAATAGCAATCTAGCTTAAAATGTGTATCTAACAAATAAATTGATTTAATGTGACTTAGGAATCTCTGCACAACGATAATAGTTCTTCTTATTCGTGTACTTTCTTAATTCTTGTCTTATCATATACATTAGATTCATTCGGAAATCCCAAGAAACTGCGACCATCGCTAGCATCACAATTTATCTTGCGAGAGTGACTGGCACTACAACATGATACCCATTGGTGTCTTCTTTCACGGTTATTTGAGTTATTTCACTTAAACCTAACAATGTAATATATAAGAAAGTATTTAAATGTTATGGCTACTGGCCACCGATCTTACCGTTTAAACACAAGAATATCGTAGTGCATTAAATGTTTTTAAAACTGCAGGGGTAATTCAAAACTGATAAAATACATAAAATAAATCTATCTATCTATCTATCTATGATCCTTAGCTGGCGACTGGCGGAGGTTGCCCACGCAACCAGTACGCTGCTGTAGGTGCCGCAGGATTTCGGACTTGTTCTATGATCGCTCTCCACGCTTTCCGGTCCATGGCGTGGTCCTAGCTTGATTGAGGTCGAGACGCCGGTTCTTCAAGTCGTCTTCCACTTGTTTGTCCACGTTTCTTTGGCGCGGGCGTTGTACTTTCCACTGGACGGGTCGCTGTTTCCAGAGAAGTCTTTTGGTATTCGGTTTGCGCCCATTCTGCAGACGTGGCCAAACCACCTCAATCGTCGTTGCAGGACCACTTCACCGATGGCTGGTTGTTGTTGACAGATTGTCCTAATGGTTTCGTTGGTAATGCGATCGCGCAATGAAATCTGTCGCAGACATCGCATTTGGAATACCTCGAGTTTGTCCAAATCCAGTTTAAGCAGGGTCCATATTTCTGATCCATAGAGGAGAATTGGCAAAATCAGCGTCCGAAAGAGGCGAATTTTGGTTTTCATGGAGATGTTAATCTTCTTCCACAGGCACCATTTGAGAGAGGCAAACGCCGCGGCTGCCTGTCCAATCCTGCTGTGGATCTCTGCTGTAGAAGCCACTTTCTTCTCCTGAACCAGTGACCCAAGGTATTTGAACTCCTGCACTTGTTCGATCTGTACACCGTCGAGGTGAACGGTGGCCTGCGATCCATCCGTTGTCAGCACCTTGGTCTTGTCCACGTTGATTTTCAAGCCGTACGATTGAGCGATGCGAGCAATATCATAAAGAGTGTCCGTTGCGTCGGCGTCGTTGTCTGTGGAAAAGGCGCTATCGTCGGCGAACATGAGGTCGGTCACTGAGTGATCGATGTCGAACTGTACTCCACGTCTGTCCTCGAATGTTTTTCTCATAATGGCGTCGACTACGATGTTCAAGATTGTGGAGAGGCCACGTCGCCTGTCGGACTCCAGTCTGGATAGCAAACTCCTCAGATAGATCGTTCCGGATTCGCACCTGGCTGGTTGAACCATTGTATGCTGTTCGAAGGAGTGTGACGACTTTTTGGGCACGTGTTCAATCTCCAATGTTCTCCATAATGCAGGCCAGTGCACACAGTCGAACGCAGATTTGAAGTCGATGAATACAATAACTGTTCGCCTCCCATACCGGATTCGGTCCTCCATTAGTTGTCGAAGAGCAAAAATTTGATCGCAGCATCCTCGCCCTGGTCTGAATCCGGCCTGCTCCTCTCGGCTGGTCTGTTCTCGCTGTTTTTGTAGCCTCGACTGAATGATCTTCATGAAGACTTTGCCAACGATGGAGAGAAGACTGATGCCGCGATAGTTCTTGCACTTCCGATTGTCGCCTTTTTATGGATGGCACGAAATGGCATTCTTCCATGCGATTGGAACTTGTTCTGTACGCCAGATAGTTCGGAGGAGTGAGTGAAGGCGATATAGCAAAGTATTTCCTCCAGCTTTAATCGCTTCTGCATAAAACAAGTAAACCATATAGATTAAACGGACGAGTAAACTAATTTGTATAGATACGAACGTAAACAATAACAAACTGCCATTTTGGGAGCTGCTTCTGTTGTGGGAAGTTAGGTTAGAAAATTTGGACCGCTATAACTCCTCTCTTGTCCTTACTCGGTGTACTCTGCCTGTACATTTCATTGGAAACACGTGACGTCATGATACGCCATAGAAAGCGGCCAACGGAGCCGTGCATACGATATATGGCGCCAGATTTTAAAAATTAGATATGTTTCGATTTTCCTTAATCTCATCAGTGTGATACGTCTGCTAATAAGAAGTAGCATTTACAGCTTTTATTTAATTTAACGGTGTGATAGCCATTATAGAATAGTTCACTCATAGCAATACATCTACTTGACATGGGTAAATCTTTTACTTACCGCAACTGCAAATATTCTTTGGCTTAACTACTTCAATTCAATTATCATCAGTAGCTTAATAAGTTACCGGTATGAAACAGACGGTAAGTAACTTGGATTGCTTCTTGTTAGTATCAGTGTTTAGGATTTCTTGTTTACTAGTGCTAAGTACACAGAGATTCAAAATGATTGTCAATTCCGCTCCTATAGATAGTAACAGGGTGTAGGTATATGCCGCGTGTTTGTAATGAAGGTTTGAACTAAGTCAGTGTTGGAACATAAGAAAGTAAACGGATCTGTCATAAATAAGGAAAACGTAACCTATATTTGAACTCGCATTATATAAACGACTATGGATTGGTGTTTCTGCTTTAAAAGAAATGTATAATTTAACTTACTAATTATGTTTACAAGTACTAACTGGTGTTTAACTAATTATTTATTACTTTAATTATAAATACAATTAGTATAATTATTAAGTGACAAAACTGCATCTCTCAGTTCTTCTATGGTATGCATGCGGTTTCTATAGATCCTATTTTTTAGATAGCCGAACATGAAGTAATCTAATGGGGTTAGATCAGACGATCTTGGTGGCCATCTTTGTGCTCTAACGACCCTGTCAGCAAAAAACTGTTGAAGATATGGCAGGTTTGTCGAGCAGTATGTGCTGGAGCATTATCGTGCTGAAAAATAACCTGCTTCAAGCTGATTTTCTTGTAACTCCGCAATAAACAATTCCAACATCTGTTGGTAACGTGGCTGTTACAGTTTCCTCGAAGAAAATTGGCCCTATTATTCGTTGCCTGGACATAGCTAACCAAATTCTCACTTTTACGGGATGCAATTGCGTTTCTGGAAATTCCTGTGGATTTTCTGCAGACCAGATACAATAGTTTTGTAAATTGATATAGTCTGTTAGATAAAACCAGGCTTCATCTGAGAAAAATGATTTGTTTGCAAGTCATCGTGATCTAACGGTAATAATTCCTGTACCGTAGAAACTTCATAGGGATGAAAATGTAACTTTCTTTTGACAGCTCATTGCGCTGAAGTGTGTGATAAGCTTATAAAATTATAAAATGTAATAAACTATTTCACTTAATGTTAATATTGATTTTTTACCTGTTTGTTGAGCTATTACCACAGATAAATTTCCTTATTTTCTTACAGTATTCAGAAATACTATTGTTGGTGATATTAGATGTAAATATAAACGATTTGAAAAAAAATTATAAGATAAATAATCGAAATGATACTACAACACGCACGCCAATGTCGCTAAATGTCAAGAAAATTCATTTAGTGTATAAAATTTGTATGTAGCTAACTTCGCTCATTAAATTGGTGATAAGTATAGATAAATTTTTCCGGAAAACAGTTTTTTTCTTACGACAATCATTTTGAATCACATGGTAATTTGTGCTTTTGTCCCCTATCCAGCTGAACTTTTTACTTACGATAATTATATTTTATTTATGATTATTAAATATTTTTCGCAGTGTTTATTATGTTATAAAGTGGCTAAAGAATATCTTTCCATAAAGCGCCGTAGTGAAACATGTTTGTGCGATAACGAAATTGTCATCGTCTTTAATATAATTCTGTTCTATATTTATACGATTTTACGATATAAATTCACCTTCAATACAGCATTAATTTTTAATGATTTTTTAACCGCATCATCATTGTATATACGGCTTCCGTACTTGATAATTATTTTCTGCCTCCAGGCATTACCAAATTCGGGCTTTAAACTTTCCGTTTCAGAATACACATTGTCGGGTATTGTTTAATAAATTGCGAGAGTATTTTAATTAATCAAAATGTACTGTGGGATTTGTTATGCTTTCACGTATTCCAGCATTGTCTTTCCATTTTAATTTAAAATTGTCGTTGGACCGTTACAGACATAAAACGGAAATAAAGCTAAAACAATGATTTTCTAGGGTTGGATTTATTGTCCGGCCGGAAAATTGCAAACTAACGACAAAAAAAAAGAATTGAATTCCCAAAAAAATACGCTGAATGATAAAAAAAATGACAATAAATAAACAAGACAATAAAGGATGCCCGTCAAAAGAGATCACACGATAAAAGTTTATTTTCAAAGATGAAAGAACATTTAGCACGATTAAAATATATTACACTGAAAAAAATCTTAGAAGTACGGCAAAAAAATCACACCTAAAATAGTGTAAAATTACGGAAAGTATGATTTTATTTACGTCAGCATTCACACGTCAAAAGTAATTGAACTGAAGACAAATAAAAATCTTCAGATCGTGTTGGTAATAAAAAGAAAATAAAACTTGAGACAATGTGGGGGATGACAGGTAGCAGAAAACATGTATTGAATAAAATCGTTGACATTGTATTATTGGATATTCAATATTAAGAAAATGGGTGTGCTTATCCATTAGCTGCAGTCCACACTTAAAGCAATTAGTTCCGTAAATGTGAACTTTAAACTGATTTGGGAATGCGTAAGCGTCCTAAATGAGGTGGGCACCCAAAGGGAATTAACATTGGCCTAGTTTCTTAGCCACTCGGGCGTGAGGTGAAATGAGCCGGACGAGCTAGGCCTGGTAGCTACTTGCAGATTTGCTCAGAGGAGGAAAAGAGTAAAGAATACCTTTCCATAAAGCGCCGTAAGGAAACATGTTTGTGTAATAGGGAAATTGTCATCGTCTTTAATATAATTCTGTTCTATATTTATACGATTCAACGATATAAATTCACCTTCAATACGGCATTAATTTTTAATGATTTTTTAACCGCATCATCATTGTATATATTATTATCTGCCTCCAGGCCTTACCAAATTCGGGCTTTAAGCTTCCCGTTTTAGAATTACACATTGTCGGGTATTGTTTAATAAATTGCGAGAGTATTTTAATTAATCAAAATGTACTGTGGGATTTGTTATGCTTTCACGTATTCCAGCATTGTCTTTCTATTTTAATATAAAATTGTCGTTGGACCGTTACAGACATAAAACAGAAATAAAGCTAAAACAAGGATTTTCTACGGTTGGATTTATTGTCCAGTCAGAAAATAGCAAACTAACGACAAAAAAAGAAGAATTGAATTCCCATAAAATACACTGAACGATAAAAAAATTGACGATAAATAAGCAAGACAATAAAGGATGCCCGTCGAAAGAGATCACACGATAAAAGTTTATTTTCAAAGATGAAAGAACATTTAGCACGATAAAAATATATTACACTGAAAAAAATCTTAGAAGTACGCCAAAAAAATCACAATCAGACTCGTGTTTGAAAAAAATCGCTTAAAATATTTCTAATCCTTTTTCCGTCACTCCTACAATACGCGACTAATAACATCAACCCGAAGGGTTCCAGTACACAGGGTGAGTTTTTTATCTTGAGACAACGGAATATCTCTAAAACACTGCATCAAATCAAAAAAAGATCTTAATAAGATTTATTATAAGGTAGGGGGCTCACTGGATGGTGTTGAACAGAGACCTGCACGAGTGAGTACGGCATCGTGTGAGTATAACGGGTACATTTACGCATTTGACGAGTATAACGATGCGTCTAGTAATACGTATAATCGTGTATGTGAGGTATGAGTAGTAATCGGCATCGTGGCATCGTATGATTACTACTCGCAGCACCGTCAGGAGCACTCAAGGTCCGTATACATAAGGTTACCTCGTAAGTTGTAGGTTAGGCCCGGGGAAAGGAGAGGGTGGATACACGATAAGGCTGTGTTGCTGCGTGTTTGTTTACATTAAAAGGTTAGTATTGGGGTTAGTGATTGTAAATTTACCGATTTTTTCATTTACCGGCAATTCGGTAAATGAAAATGAAAATACCGGTTTACCGGTAAATTACCGGTATTTTTTTTCATGTGTGACATTAATGGGGATTCTCCAAGAAAATAGAGTTAGAAGTTAGGTAGAATAATACATATTTTACACAATCTTAAGGCATAATATTAGAATTTTGTAATAAATATTTGTATTTAATTATTTTAAACAGTTGTAAGAAGTAAAACAAAATATTTAAGATTCAAATTTTAATGTTATTTTACAACAATGTTGCATTAATGTTCTTTCAGAATGTGGTGTATTCAAAATTGCTATTAATTTAAATACGTGAGATGTTGTTCTTATATATTTTATTTTTAAATATTAAAAAAAAATGAGGTATTTACATACTCTTTAAGAAAAACGATTTTAAGCTTTTAAAAATCTTAAAAAAACTCCAGAGCACAAATCACATATGCTAACTCAACTTTTTTCGAGAGATAATAAATATAAGAAATAAAATCCACACAAAAAACCATAAAATGAGAGAATTGAAATTGCACTTGTTGACAAAGACAGGTAGGCAAAGTGGGGTGTTTTGCTTCCTACCGTCTTAGCAACCGTCCTAGCAATAAATTAACATTAAGCTCGCTTTTCTTTGCGTTGCTTTTCGTTATCCATCTTGTTTCCATTCTTATTATCTTTTTATTTCTACACGACCTTTTTTTCAATTTTTTGCTTTTTTTTTTGAGAATTTTTTGATTCCTTCTCTTTCTGACTAACTCGGTGGAATGGAGGTTATACGTTTCCATTCAAAAGTTTTTGTCAGTTTTTTCTATATTCTCTATTCCAGGACATTACAGGTTCTCAATCTCAAGAAAATTTAAATTAAAATTAAATAAAAAACATCTCCCATAAAATTAATAAGCATACCGGTTTTTTTATTTATTTTCAATGTCCCTTTAGACCTTTAAATACATATCTATAAACACAATATTTCGTAGATAAAAATTTCTGGTGGAATTTCTTCTAGATTTTTCATTTACCGAATTACCAGTAAATTTACCGGTAAATTTTTATAATTAACCGAACGTTTTTTGGTCAATTTACCGATTAACCGGTAAACCGGTATACAATCCTTAAGGGGAGGTATACATATATTTGACTGGAAAAATCGATTTTTGGTTTTTTGCATTTTTTGAAAGCTCCAAATATCTAAAATACATGGTTAAAGTGGTTTCGTAATATTCGCATTGCTTAAGCCGCTACGGCTTATTAAAAGAGCGGGTGTACCGAACACAAACGGAGCATATTAGATGCAATACCATATTCGACTCGGGGCTACTCGGGTCGAAATACCATACTTATTGTTTATTAGTATATGTATAGTTGTCTTTAATGATTATAAATGTCACTACAGTCGGGATCACAAATAAACGACAGAGTAGCTATTTATATTACAATAATACGAAACAATTAGATCCGAAATAAAACGCACATTTGAAGAAACTAGTATAATAATATTTCTTTTACTTAAAACACACTTTCCCACGCTTTAGAAAACTGCCATAAAATGTATCAATTTATTGCAGATGCAGTTACTTACACTAAATTTCTTAGAAAAGCCATTAAAGATAACAAATAAATACAGCTTCATGGAACCGTATTTCCTAGAATTACTAAAGGGTTCGCCATTTATGGTCGCGGCTGTATTTGTCGCATTGTATATTTCTGCGATTACTTTTTCTAATTCAGTGTTTGGTGTGAAGTTGGAAAAAAATATAGATAACCTTTAATTAAGATGCCCAATTTATTTAAAAAAGTGTTCGAGTAGTTCTCCAGTAGCTCTATTTACTATGGTTTTGTCGATAAGTTTCATATTGCGTCGAAAGCCGTTTTTGAATTAGTTCAAAAGAAAGCCGTGAAAGAAGAAGAAGAAAGTATTAAAGTAGGAAATGAGCCACTACGTCTGTACAGTCTCTGCACACGGCTCATTAAAAAAACTAGGTTTTCCATCGTTATTTGGTAGAGCTACTTTAATTGGAAATTACAGGAAGAAAGTTACAGATATTGCTTGCTATGAGCATGTCAAAAACTGCGCCCATTGGAAACTAGAGCTGGACTGGCAATTAGACAACATCCAGATCCTGCATAAAAAATGAAGGCAGCTATTTGGGCTACATTTCATTATAAATGTTCAACCGACGCGGATCCACGACATATTTATTGTCCAAAAGGTGTAGACAGCCTGTGTAAGTGGCGCGTTGCAGAAGCCAAGGTTGAGCTTGCTTCGTTCAAACATGACCCTCTTTTGCAAAAATCAACATGCTATTAGGCGATTTATGAAGTTTTTTTCTACAGTGATTTATTGCAAAGATGCATTGGAAAAAATTGCCAAAACTGAAACGACTCGTTTAATTCATGTGTGTAGAAACTAGCTCCAAAAGATTTACACTGCGAGTCACAACCAATTCAACTTGCTACCTACATTGCCGCAAATTTATTCAATAAAGGTTACTTTTCTGTATTACGAATAATGAATGCGTTGGGAATTGTAGTAGGACTTGATGCCAAAAATTCGTCGTCAATTCTGATCGTCAGCGCATACAACGGGCAGAGCAGGATATGTCCAGCGCTGCAAAACTCGCTGTGCTGTCTAAAGGAAGCAACAAATTTTGAAAATGCAGAAGTATGAAGAAGAAGAAGGATTAATATATAGTGCTGGAAAAGCTGACTAAGTGTATGGAGAACTATTTGTAAAATTTTTCGCTGCGAAACTTTGAACGTGTTTTTCTCGAAACATGATTTTTCAAATTTGCGTAAGTTCTAGTTCTTCAAGTGTTCAATATATCAACTTAATTCTTTTGTTTTCTTAATGTAAACAGTTTTTATTGGAGGTTATACCTATATTACACTAAAAATTGCAATATTCCATATTTTTATATCCAGTCATACACACAAAAAAGAAAGAAAATAATCAAATTAAAGTCCAGGTACCTGCCACATTGTTTGCTTTCGACTTATTTGGTTAAATTTAGGTATAACTCCAACAAATTTAATATATTTCTAACTCTTCTTTTTATTTTCAATTTCGGATCACTTTTGTGTATGCTAGAGTTTACGCAGTTTGACCGTGTTTTCTGTGCACACTGCTACCTAGATACAAATAGCGAACGTTATAGTGGTCTTGTCATAAAAAAAATATTTTTTTTTAATATTCAAGTTTTAATATATTTATTAACAAAAAGCCGTATTTCGTATATCTTTTCCTTTGTCTGAAGAAAAAGCTCAAAGTTTTTGGACTTTTCCGATATATATATGTAAACCTCCCCTTAATTGGGGTATTCTGTTATAATAAAAAGAACTTGAAAGTATATTGCAAAATACGTTCTTGTTGATAAAACATTAATTGGTAAATTTTCTAAATTAAGATATTTCAAATGTATATTTCCAATTAACAGCATAAAGTAAACTAATAAAAAAAATAAGAATTAAATTTCTGTATAGTTGTTCTAGTTGTCAATATTTTAATACCTTACAGATAATTGCGAAGTTCTTGTGTCCATAACTGATATTGCGTTTCTGTCAATATTCTGTCAACTGCAATCGCAATGACAGAAATACAAATATAGGATTTTGAGCGAAACCGAAAAAGGACTTCCAGTTATTCAATGACAGCGATCTATAATTTCTGTACCATGCATACTAATGCATGCACATTACCCAATGCTACCACATTAAATTCTCATGCCGAACGTTCGACGTTTTCCCGTTTGTGCTTGTGGCACAGAGTTCGGCAAACCTCGAATGTGTTAGACTGGTTGCCTATCTAAGACGCCCCCTCTCCCTCTTCCATTCGTATTTAATTATTAAGATAGTGTACAAATAAATAGGCTCGAAAACTAGATAATAGGCAATAGAGAACGTGTTTTTAATTTAAATTAATTACCAATTATTACATTTTAAATTCTTAATTATAATTCTAAATGTGATTGGCAGATTAAATAATTTATTTTATGCAAACGTGGACTTTATACCAATTTTAATCTTGGCAAATTCCCATTTAGTGATATACATATGTCGCTGATATACATTTTAATTAAGTGAATTTACCTGTGAAATTAATTATAACAGTTCCTTTGCATATCTTCGATGTCGATCGATATTGGTTGGAGCACGTCTCAACTGTACGTTTTTGCGCAGTTCAATAACAATAGATTTGTTTCTTAATCTAATTTTGGGAGGCAACGTCAGAGAAAGTCGAACACAAATGTTTATTATTCAATAGGCAGCGATGTCTAGTTCGTCGTGGAATATCTGTATCTGCTTTTGTGGTATTACCTTACTAGTCTAGAATTAGATGAAAGCCTTTAATATTGTAGCAGTGTCAGAGAAGATGAAATATCTGTTCGTGATGTAATCGATAAATAGCGCTCTGACTAATTCAAACTTCGTATCGTCATTTTCTGCATCTGTTACACGTACAGTTGTCAAGAGATAAATATTGGATACTGTTCGAGATTGTTCGGCGTTAACACAAATATTGTGCTAGTTAGATATTTCCGTTATTATTAACATTTCCCCCTTGTAAATTTTACCACAAATGAGTTAAAGCAGAAACTTATTGCTTATGCTAGTTGTTAAATCCGTATGCTTTGGAAACCAATATTAAGTGTAGTCAATTTTTGCATTTAACAATTTTATTGCTTATTTTTCGTAAATCCAATTTTTTAAACTATGCAAAAAATTAACAGAAGAATTGTTTTTTTAACGGAGTCTTTCGAAATGAATTGTAGTAAAGGAACCTTTGCGCACTTTAATTTTTTTTAAACACATTTTTCTCATTAAAGCGAGAACAGGATTCCTTAGTAAAATGGACAGTAATTTTTTATCAATTTCTGTAAAAATAAAATTTAAAATGCGACATAAATAAACTCGTACTATTGAAAAACACAAAAAAAAGAGAAACAAAAAATTTGTAGTAAGGTGCTGCCTCTGGTGGTAAAATTCGGCATTATCAATGGATTTCAATACGCTACTCAATTGGCAACGTTGTAAAAACAATCACATGATAGCGACAAACAGTGAAGAAATATCGCACAGCATTAAACAAAACACGACCTTCTGACCTAACCTAATAAGTGAACAGTTAGTGCCAATAAACTAATAAATTTACTGGCTATGGCATTCGCCAGGGACGGCTCTTTTCAAAGAGCCACGGGAGCATGGTCCCATCATTGCAAAACACAAATTAATCATTAAAAAGCTTTAATTTTCTGTAAAAATACCAATAAATATACTTATCACAGATTCCCATGATTTGCTGCGACGAAACGCGCTTTGTAGTTATTCATTAAAACAAGCGGCAAACTGGAGCCACGTCTAGATTGGTACCGATTTAAGACGTTTGTTGGTCTGCGCGCGGAGCTAGGAAGAGGGGGTGGTCGCAGTATACGAAAAAAATTACATTGAAGTGGGGCCAGCCGTATCTTTGCCCGCTGATTCATCGAGTCACACGTCATCAGTACACGTCAGTACTCGGCACTGCGCGGGAAAGATCTTCCACTATCACGGTCGTATGTATGAGTCAGACGACCGTCGAAGAGACCCAGAAACCACAGCACTTGTGTCGTCGGCATATAAAAACAAAGAAAAGTCAATGAATTCCATTATGTCATTAATAAAATGTAAAAATAGTACTGGGCCCAGAACCGAACCGTGAGGTACGCCCAAACACGTCGGTAGAACAAAAGAATAAAAGTGCTTGTTGACATTTCCTGATCGAAACGAAACGTTAACCCTTCTCACGCCATAACTCTCGAGCCTTCCCATCAATATCCCATGGTCGACGCAGTCGAAAGCCCGTGTTAAGTCACAGAACACTCCTGCTGGACACTCACCAGCGTCCAAACAATTAACAACTGCCTTCAGAAATGAATGAACAGCAGTAATAGTTGAGTGCGTCCGCCTAAAGCCATGTTGACTATCCGACACTATATTGTTACAACTTAAATGACCCAGCAACCTGTCAAGCATGGCGTATTCAAATATTTATGAAAAACTTGAACTTAGAGCAATTGGGCGATAATTTGCGATATGCGTGTCTACAATTCTTTTTATGAATTGGATTAATAACCGACGTTTTCAAGATTTTAGGGAAAGCTCCACAGCCAAAAGATAAGTTAACCCTAAACCTACCAAGGCGTGCTTTTGAGGCTCAATTGATTTTGAAATTGCTGGAACTTTGTAAGTTAACTGCCCACAGACTGGAGGATTTTTGTATTCTCAAAATAAACTATTTAACACAGAATGACATAAAAATTTTTAAAAAATATTTTTCCTATTTTACTAAAAAAAATTAAACATAATTTACCGACACGTCCTACCAAGGTGTGTCTTTGAGGCACATACTGTTATTATACTATAAAATGCATTGCTACGTTATTTAAAACTAGGTATGTGGGTAAATCCCCCGTAATAAGATATGCTTTATATTTCGGGACTTTCCCCTTGTATGTAAGAACTTCCAGTTGCATATGAAGGGGAATTCCCTAAATGCGTTTTGCTAAAACAGTCAGCTTACAAACTGCATTGCTATCAGTGTATTTGTGACTTTCCTAAAGAACGCATTGGCCGTTTTAGGTGTCTATTGGTTAATATTATTCTTTTACCTAGTGGAGAGTATAGTATAGACCAGGTAAGCAAAAATAAAGTTTTGATTGACCCAGTAAAAATAGATTTGTTGTTTTTGCTTATTTGGTTTTGAAATTTATGCAGAAAGTATGACCGATTGGTTGACTGACCGACGCCGGCCACTAACTGAAAAGGAGTTGCTCGATGCATTGTACGAAAGTGATGAGGATTTGGGAAGGAATGTAAATGATGGTGAAGATGAAGAGGAGCCAAATGACGAAACCTCTTCTAGTGAAGCGGATTATCAAGAAACTGGCGATGAAGAAAGCGATGAACAAGAAGGAAGTGACGATAGTGATGCTAATGATGAACCGCCCGGCCATTCGCAAACTTTTATTGGAAAAGATGGTACCGAGTGGAATGCCACGCCGATTGCCAAGGGAAAAACACGTGCACACAACACAATTACAACAGCTTTGAACAAAGTGAAACTTCCACCTGGAGTGCATGTTGATACTCCTTGTGACGCATTCAATTTGTTTTTTGATGATATGGTTATTGGTATTGTGGTTACTTTCACTAATAAGGAGGCTGTTCGTATTCTTGGCGATTTGTGGAAACCAGTTGACGACGTTGAAATCCGTGCTTTCTTGGGCCTTTTGATTACTGCTGGAAGAAATAAACAAGGAATGGTGGACTATAATGAGCTATGGAATCCTTTATATGGAAATCCTGTCTATCGAGCGTGTATGTCATGAAATAGATTTACTCATTACTAAGATTTATTCGTTTTGACGATAAAGCGACCAGAACCCTCCGAAGGCAAAAGGACAAGTTGGCACCAATTAGAGACCTGTGGGACCGTGTTAATACAAACTTGCTGAAATATTATCTTCCTGGCAGTAATCTAACCATCGATGAACAACTGGTGCCTTTTAGAGGTCGTGTATCTTTCCGACAGTACCTGCCAAGCAAGCCAGATAAGTACGGTATGAAAATTTGGTGGATATGCGATAGTAGAACTAGTTATCCGTTACGTGGTATACCGTACTTAGGAAAAGAAGGTCTCAACAGAGCAGAAAACTTAGCGCAAAAGGTGGTTGAAGACCTTTGTGAACCCTTTTGAGAACTAAAAGGAATATTACGTTCGACAACTTCTTCACCAGCTACGAGCTTGCATCCAGTTTGCTTACCAAAGGCCTAACTTGTGTAGGAACGCTCAGAAAAAATAAGCGCTGCATACCACCAAATTTTTTACCTCACAGGCGATGGAATATTGAAAGCAACTTGTAGAACAAGAAATATCCATCCTGACTGGCATATTTCCAAAAAACGAAGACTTCGCAAAATTTTCTTACGAGAACTTACAACAGAATTAGTACTGGGGCAAATTAGACGTCGTAGTTTGAGTGGCTTGCATAAAAGTCATACTTCATTGATACAAACTACGTTGAATCAAGTACCAACCACAGGGGAGTCTTCGGCTCGAGAAGTAAGAAAACGAAAACGGTGCTATATTTGCCCATCAAAGAAAAGCAGAATGTCAACACAGTTATGTGATAAGTGTAAGCAAACGGTTTGGTGGTGAACATTCAGAGAAATACTCACGTGCACAAATTGCAAACTACATAAATAACTTTCAAATATTTTACTATCTTGTACTATTTTTAAATTATATCTTCTGACACACAATATTCTTTCTATATGTTTTAATCTTACTGTATACCTACTACATGAAATAAATAATGCATATTTTGCTATTATTTACATCAACAATGTGTACAAATAGATGTGTGCCTGTGAGGCACACCTTGGTAGGACACGTTACGATAAAACGTTGGTAGGACTAGGGTTAAGAAAGAATTTCAACCGCATTTATTCCTTATTCCTACTTCTATTCGCCCCGGAGAATAGTTGTTTCACCTGCATGTCTACGTCCGAACAGTTATCCAGGAGCGAAACCTTAGCCCTAATAGCGACAACACGATAACATAGAGCAAGCACGAGACTTTCAGAGCGAACGCAGAGGACCCACTACAGCGTAGTGGGGATTCCCCCAGTTTCAGACGACGCTATTTCCCGCAGTAGACAGCCAGACGTTGCGCCGACGTCATTCGTCGGCTGTTACGAGCGAGCTTTCTTCGGCGTACTTTCAACCGCCGCGGCCCGGTTATAAATAGGACGACGCGGAAAAAGCGTTTTCGTGCGATAACTTACGGATGACCCACGTCTGGCTTGTGCGGTGATCTGTCTGGAGATCAAAATACGAAGCGCGCAATGCCGGAAGTCGTTTTAAATGATAGGAAACAATAATAAAATGCAATAATACGGAGTCTAATTTTACCATAATTATATTGACAGCCTTGTTTGTATTGTGATTGTGTTTTAGTTCGAATTGGTGAACTATAAACCTTTGTATTCCCTAATATATTAAAGTTTATATGATCGTACGAATCATGTTGACTCTAACGTGACTGATTTGAATGTAGTTCCTTAGTGCTGTTGATGTTTATGTTGTGATTGGGTATTATCGGATTTCTATATGGCCGTTTTGTGCCGTCAAAGCGACTGACATCTATTGATATTCTATGCAGGATCAGGACTACAGTTGCAGTTCTCATTAGCGAGGTAATTCTCGGAATGCGCCGTTTTCCAATATAATATGCGTGTGTAGGTGTGCGTGATTGACGTTGTTTTGCGCGTTCGAGCTGATTACATTGGGCGAATTATAGAAACGTCATGTCATTCGGATGAAGGGTTTAATTTGTTTTCCGAAATCTCCGAAGAGCGGGCATATATGTATAAGCTTAGCTGTTTGCATATACGTGTCGTTATGTTTATGGAATGTTAAAAAATTATAAAAAGATGGAAATAATAAAGCAAATTTTATTGCTTGTACATGCTGTCTAATTTTGAGCATTTTGTTAGGGAAGGCATCTCACAATGGAATATTTCAAACCTGGAAATTCAAAAAATTATGAAACTTTGGGGATACCCTAACAGCCAGAAATATTACATAGACATTTTTAAAAATATATTTTATAAATATTTTTCGTGAGAGGTTTTTGAATATATTTTTCATATTTTTTTTTAAATGTAGATAAAATATTCAATTAAAATATTTATTCCATATTTTAAAATTAATGTAAGCACTATAATTTTTTCTAAAATATTTGTAAAATATTTATATGAAAATTGAGATTTTTTATGCAATCTATTTAATTTGTCAAAATGAACTAACATTGTTCTTGGTTATTTAGAATGTATAACGTCGATAACGAAAAGTTGAAACATACATAGAGTTGTCTAAAAGGCAAGAACTTGGTTTTTCGCACTCACCATACAAGTTGATAATGAATAATTCTGGCATCTTTTAAGGCATACTGAAGGTTTATCAAATTAATTACTATTTTTTTAATTGAAGTGTTCTAAATAAAAAACAAACGTATTTATTATCATTTTATTTAAATAAGCCAATAAAAATGAAAAATACTCATTGTTAAGTCTAGCCTTGGCTGGTGCCAGGTACAACCCTATGGCTTTTTTCATATCTTCGGTAGTGGCGCTCTCATGGCGTTTCCTTGTGGCCTCTAAAACAATGCCAATTATATTAGATCATACCATGAATAAACCATCGTACAACATTATCAACACCTACTAATACATTTGGAGCATTTACAATAATTGGAGTGGTAGCTTCTATTCTAATACTTACGATACTTATTTTTACTTTATTTCATAATATTTGAAAACATTCTACGTACAAACAATAAAACAACACAACGTATTCTAACCTCTATTTGAGGTTATGACGCTTATCTACCGAGATGAATCTCTTAAGCAAATCAATTAGCAATTTATCTGGTAGATACAGTACATATATGATGCATAAAATTCCTACAATTATATTATTAAACGATTTCTGTACATAGCGATATTGAGCATTCCAATTACCTTATAAATGCCATGACATGTTCAAAGTTTTGCTTACCTCGTAGTCACCACAAAAACTAAAACACACCCCGCAACAATTAATTACACAGTTAACCCTAATCTGCCCTAATCGTATACTATTATAAACTATAATATGTAATGGACAAACGAATGAAAACGTTGATGATACGCACGTGTGCGTATGCATTCTATGTACCTAATCCATAGACGCATAAACAATACTAAATCATATAACACCGGCACCGTAATGAATAGAGGTGTTGTATTGACGTTCGCAACTACAACAAATATTACAATAATATAATACAAAACGCAGATATATTAATAGAAAAGTTACAGGGCTCAACTTAGATACTAATTAAATCATATTAGATATATATTATCTAATTTAATCTTTAAACTATCATTTTAAATAGTTACATACCTACTTAATATGTATGCATATTTTACCCATTTTATATTATTCGTCCTACGCACCAAATGTACAAAAGCAAAAATATCGCCATTTGTTTATCTTTGAACTACAAACGAAAAAAAATCACTACAAGCAACTACAAACGATTCCAAAGGGAACCACGAAAGCGGATTTTCGATATCTCAAAGTCGGGTGCGACTGTTTTTTTGAAGGTCCTTAATTATTAGTGGATGGAACTACAAACGAAATTATTGTTACTATAAATATCTACAAACGAAATACTAACATTATCCATGAAAAAAAAGTTAATTTTTCAAAAGTCGGATGCCGGTTATCGATATGGTTGTCGCAAATCTTGTACGCCCTGTATCTTCGAAAAAAAGGGGTTTTTCAAAAATCATGATAGGATAAAACATTCTTAGAATAAGCCAAGGAATAACACCTTGAATTTTAGACACCCTGTATAATGTATTGCTTCAACAATACAGATATCATAATTTCACATGAGACGCGCTTTGGATGTACTATTGGGACGCTTCTTGCTGAGAATTGTATACCGGGTGTCCAGACCAAGATGCAACGGTCCATAGCCGGTTTATTATTGTTTTTCTGGAAAAATGTTTCAAATAAATGTTGCTTCGAATCATATTCTACACATTTTAAAATTAGTTTCAGTAATGGTGGACTTCCGGTTGTACCGGAAGTAGATACTAACTTTATTATTTTAAATGGAATACTCTGTATATTATTGTACTTTTGGATTCCTTGTTAAATTTAAATAACAAGGCATACATTGGGGCTAAGTTGTACCGTTTCCGAATTACATGACGTTTTTCGAAAAAAATGACATTTGCAATGTCTGCGGTGTTTGGAAATATCTCCGGAAATACGAAAGTTAGAAAGATGCGGCTTTCAGTTTTCGATTAATCATGAAACAGCACCCGTCTTTTATTTTAAAATTATTGCGTTTACATTACAGGATTATTGAATAAGGCTCTGTAATTTTCGAACTCTAAAATCATGGATAACTTGATTTTTTTAAAGTGAATGGTGTAGCAATTTTTACATAAATGGACGTAAAATTTAATTTTCTTTCGATTTTATACGAGTGTCATTGTGTCTATCTCCAAAGGTTTTGGAGATATTCGCGATTTTTCAGTTTTTCATGACAGATACGTATTGCGAAGCGCCGGCCACCTTCCCCTCGCATTTCACCAGCCTTGGGACTGGCTGCAGTAATACTGGCATGCTTAGAAAGTAACCAACAGAATACAATCAGACGACTGGGAACAAACAAAACTTGAAATTAAAAAAAATGTAGAATTTACTGAAGCGCGTTGGAAATGAACATAGCAATGGCGTACATACACGTCGAGCGTCTTGCTCGCAACAGGTTACACTTTAAATGTTAGTGCCGTCATTATACAAAGAATTTGTACAACAATATTACATTAAATGTTCAAAATGCGATCCATTTTAGGCGCTACATAATTGAAATCGCTTTTGCAAACACTTTTAAACATTTCTGAGCATTTCTGGTGTGACTCCTTTTAAAATACGATGGCACATATCATCAGATGTTGTTGGTGGCGTCTCATAAACTTGATTTGTAATGAAACCCCATAAAAAGAAATCGCAGCTTGTAAGATCTGAGGATCTCGGAGGCCATCTGTCATCTGTCCTCCACGCCCAATGCAGCGGTCTGAAAAAGACACATCCAAAAACTGACGAAATTCGACAGTATTGGGAGATGGAGCACCATCGTGTTGGAACCACATCAGCTGACGAGTAGCTAGCGGAATATTTTCTGGCAGAACGCCCAAATTATTCTGAAGAAATTCCATATAAACCCTACCCATCAGGTGTTGATTATGAAAGAACAAGCCTATGATATGTTGTCTAAAGATACCTGCCCACACGTTCACTAACTTCTGTACTGACTATGTGCTGCAATAAATCGATGGGGATTTTGTGTGTCATAAGAATAACAATTGTGACGATTCACAAATCCATTTTTGTGGAAGGGTAGCTTCGTTTGAAAACATTACTTTCTCGAAAAAGTTCACAATATTGTGTTTTCTTTTTTTTTTTAATTTCAAGTTTTGTTTGTTCCCAGTCGTCTTATTGTATTCTGTTGGTTACTTTTTAAGCATGCCAGTATTACTGCAGCCAGTCCCAAGCCTGGTGAAATGTGAGGGGAAGGTGGCCGGCGCTTCGCAATACGTATCTATCATGAAAAACTGAAAAATCGCGAATATCTCAAAAACCTTTGGAGATAGACACAATGACACTCATATAAAATCGAAAAAAAATTAAATTTTACATCCATTTATGTAAAAATTGCTATACCATTCAATTTAAAAAAATCAAGTTATCCATGATTTTAGAGTTCGAAAATTACAGAGCCCTATTTAATAATTCTGTAATGTAAACGCAATAATTTTAAAATAAAAGACATGTGCTGTTTCATGATTAAGCGAACACTGAAAAACCGCATCTTTCTAACTTTCGTATTTCCGGAGATATTTCCAAACACCGCAGACATTGCAAATGTCATTTTTTTCGAAAAACGTCATCTAATTTGGAAACGATACAACTTAGCCCCAATGTATGCCGAACGTATTGTTGTTTAAATTTAATAAGGAATCCAAAAATACAATAATATACACGGTGTTCCATTTAAAATAATAAAGTTAGTATCTACTTCCGGTACAACCGGTAGTCCGCCATTACTGAAACTAATTTTAAAATGTGTAGAATATGATTCGAGGCAACGTTTATTTGAAACATTTTTCCAAAAAAACAATAATAAATCTGCTATAGACCGTTGCATCTTAGGCTGGACACCTGGTATATTCACAAGTTTAGTGTGCAAACAGAGCAGCTACGTTCCGCATGAATTCAATATCCATTGTCACTTAAATTTTAAATCAGAAAACACAAGTTGGCCGGATTATTAAAACAAAAATCAACCCTGTCTTATCACTGTCATCTTTCCTGCCGGGAAACTGAAGGGCTTTCATCTTACGCTACCTCTGCAGCAGGATGTACAGGCAGGAATCGCCGCGGGTCCCATAATTCGCCTGAATTTTTAATCGAAATTTATCCTAAAATATAACTCGAATAGATCGACTGTACGGCAGAAGCAGTATTCTCCGCCACTCTGAATAATGAATTTTTTCGATGAAAAATTTCACCTCGACGAAGAACTGGGCAACTACTCTCACCCCATTTCTCTTTCCCAGTACGACTCCGTCGGGTCAACTTCGTGCTTTAGCGTGTGCAAGAGGGAGGGATTGGGCGTACATACGTCGGCTTCCTGCTGTTGCCGTTTGGGGGTTTGAATATTTCACGAATTCCGTGCTTTATTTATATGTTTAGCAACGAGAAGCGCTCGCATGCCTGTTATGTACGCCGTGGTCGTGTACGCGATGCTTATATTCTATGGAAGGCGTGTGTGCGTGATACACACCTAGGAAGTCATGCGAGGAAATCAATACCCACCCGCGTAGAGGCGCAACGTATACCACGTGTGCGGATAGAAACAATAGTATAATAATAAACGGGCATTGAATGAGCGTGCAGCAATCGTTTTGGGTTTACGAAAGCTCGATGCCCGTTATCAGCATTAATATGGCTTGTTTTCTGGTTTCAGTGGTGACCATTTAGAGGAATCATACTCGGGATTAATCTAAAACCTACGTAATCAGTCAATCTGAAAGCCTTAAAATGTATTCGGTGGCATTAAAAGTGTTACACCCAGAAGGAATAGTTTGTTCAACATATTATTTTCGACAATGTGATAGCTTTAAATCAAAAATAAAACGGTAACAATTGGCTTTAAGAGGGGAAGGTCAACTATAGATGCAATACATATTATAACGCAAATAATGGAAAAGTGTCGTGAGCATAACACAGAACTGATGATACTGTTCGTGGACTTCCAACGGGTTCAATTTGATAGTGTTGATAGAGAGAAACTGAGGCAGGATCTGGAAAGTATGGGAGTACCAAAGAAGATTAGATTAGATTAGATTAGGATTGGGGTGGCCTATCGACCTGTTTCACCGCGACCTTTTCAGATCTATTGTGATCCCCTTTTTCCTAGAGGACGCTCTCTAATTTTGCCCTCTTGATTAGGCCTATCATCTTTGAGAGCGGCTTCTTTATGTAGCTACTAGCTGTGGGGTTCTCCTCCCCCATTACTGGACATCGTATCCTCGCCAGGCCTTCACATTGGCACAGCACATGAACTGGTGTTTCTTCCTCCTCTTGGCAGTATCTGCAGGTTGCATCATCTGCCAGGCCTATGTTGTACATATGCCTATTCAGTCTACAGTGACCAGTCAGCAGACCTACAATCATTTTGACAGTCTTCCTGTCTTTGTTCAGTAGATCTCTCGTGAGTTCAGGCCTCTGCTCCTTTAGGAACTCTTTTGCCTGCCATTGTCCCGGTGATTTTTGCCACCACTCTCTGGACTGATTGTATATCCATTCATTGATTGATTTTTTGATTTGCGATTTGGTAGTGCCGAAAAAAGGGTCGGCTCCAACGAATGGCCTTGACGAACCTCGCCTGGCCAGCTCGTCCGCCGCCTCATTTCCTCTCACGCCCGAGTGGCTAGGGACCCAGGCTAGGGTTGCTTTCCTTTGGGTGCCCACCTCATTTAGGGCGCTTACACAATTCCAAATCAGCTTAGAGTCCACGCTTGAGGAGCTAATCGCTTTAAATGTGGACTGACTGTCAGAGAAGATAGCGACGCTTTTACCCGGTGCGGTACATCTTTCTATCTCTCTGACACAGTGGTGAATTGCAGCAACCTCAGCTTGGAACACAGTCGTGTCTTTGCTGAAGCTTACCGAAAGAGCCTTTTTAGGTTTTTCCAAAGAAGATAATCAAGTTAATAAATATGACGATGGAGGGATCCAAAGCCATGGTGCTGACTGAAGAGGGCGGGACAGATGAATTCGAGATTGACAGAGGGGTCAGACAGGGCGACACACTGTCATCAACACTGTTTAACATTACGTTGTAGGCAATTATGAGGAAGATGAAAATAAAAGGCACCATAGGACAGAAACTAGTGCAAGTATTGGCCTATGCTGACGACGTAGCAGTAATAGCGCGCAGTAAGAATGAGCTCCAGCATTTCTTGACGACATTAATAGAAGAAGCAGAAGTAAGGGGACTAAAAATCAAACAAGAAAACCAAAGTTATGATAAAAAGTGGAACAGAGAAAATTAAAACTAGGAATGCGCGAATATGAAGTTGTGGACAATTTTAGATACCTGAGGGTGATTATAAAGAGAGATAGTGATAATTCTATTAAGATATCGCAAAGAATACAGGCAGGGTATAGAGCTTATGACAGATATAGAGAGCACATGCAAAGTAAAAAAATAAGCGTTAAAACAAAGATTAAGATATACAAAGCAGCAATAAGACCGGTAGCAATATATGGAGCAGAAACGATGAGCTTAACAAACAAGAACCAGGAAAAATTAAGAACTTTTGAGAGAAACATAATGAGGAGGATATACGGACCAGTGAAAACAAATGGAGGTGAAAAGAGAAGATTAATGAACTATGAAATAACAAATAGAATGAGAGGAGAAGATATAGTTAAAGTGGTGAAAGCGCAAAGGATAAGGTGGTACGAACACATATACAGGAAAGAAAAAGATGATATAGTGAGCAAAATAACCGATTGGAGACCGATAGAGGAGATGGGAGGACCAGGTCGTTAACGATTTAAGAATCATGGGAGTAAAAGGAATACAATAAAAATTACAAGACCGAGAACAATGGAGGAGAATAGTAGAGGAGATGAAGACACACAGCAAACTATAGTAAAGGAACAAGAGCAAACAGGATTTACCCGTCTGAAAAATTGATTTTTGCAATTAGTGCCGTAACCATACCATTTATTCCACTAGTGCCGTAATAGGGTCTATTACAGCACTAGTTGCGTAATAGAAACGGAACATTTAAGCAGATTTATTTTAAGTTGGTCACATTGCAACAGAAATGGAGATGTCAATATGACATTTTGTAAGCAAGTTTGAGGTTATTATATTAAAATTCATTGTAAGATTTGATATTTTTAATTAATCTTTGAAATAGTACAACTATTATAAACATTTATATTAACGTTTGAATTATCTTTCGAAGTGATAGTGATACCGTGTGCAGTAGAAACATTCTGTTGAAAATTATCGTTCTCTGCGATAGTGATATTGCTTCTGTTGGAGTACTCAAACTGTGAACCATTCCCAGAAGTTCCAGGTAGATTCACATTATTTTCCTGTGTAAACATATTTCCAACATTTTATTTTTCATAGAAGAGGCAACGTAACCTTCAGCAACAGCCGTGCTTTTCCAGCCACCTAATCGTTTTATAGTTAAAATATCACCTCCAGTATTTGCTATATGTGTCGCACTGGATCTTCTAAAACAATGTCCTGTATAAAGATGAGGATCTGGTAAATGAAGAAAACTGGCAATTTGTTTAGGAACATTTCCCATGGTGTTAATACCGATAGGGCTATTAATTAAGCAGCCATGACGATAAGTTAGAAAAAAAACGTTTGTGAGTAACTGTTTTAGGCCGCAGATTATTATATTTTTTATAAGTCGATGCAGTTTACATCAGTCACTGCGAACATTCTGGGTACATTGTTTTTTGTTTTAGGTATGTTGACTATAATGGAATCGGAATTGTATTGAAGATCTTCCACACATATATTAATTAATTCTTCTCGCCTATAGGCTCCATTATATCCTATTATCAAAATAACCTAGAATATAAAGAATTTACAAAAAAGTAACGAAATAAAATCAACACTAACCTTTATAGCTAAGTATATTTTTATCATCGGCTTGTTTCAAAAAATCTATGAATATCTTCTTCTTCTAAATCTTAGATTTTTTGTTTGATAACCTTTAGATAGCCGTTTTAATAATGCTTGAAGTTTCATATATTTTGATATATCCACATTTCTATGTACATTTAAACACGATCTTAACATCGAATAAATCGACCATAATGATGACGATTTATAATCTTTACGTAGCATTTCAAAATAAGCAAGTAAGACGTTCTCAGAAATATGAAGAATTTCCTTTTCTTTGCACCATTTTTCAAAATTTTTGTATCGCTTTTGATACATAGTGTACGATTTCTCCGGAAGTAAATTATTAATGGTTTTTTCAGCAATTTGCCTTATTTCAGACGGAGTGCATGAAAAAGTTGTAGAACTCATATTAAATATTATAATATAGTTACTTTAGTAATATAATATATAACAAATTTCAAAAATGTGTCAATTTTAAATTAACTTGTCAATTTAAATCTTGTGCCAAACCAAGGTGACAACTGGTGACAACCGCCACAAAATTTCCCTAGATTATCAAATTTTTCTCGTTTTGCTTTTACAAAAAGAGAAATTTTAAAACTAATTGCAAAAAATAGCATAAAAGACACGTTCCATTTGACATTAATGCACTCATTCAGTTAAGAAACTTGTGGCTACGCCACTCGTTTCTTAAACTCTGAATTCGTACTTTGAAATGTCAAAATGAAACTTGTCTTTTAATATACTATTTTAGAACCTCATCACTGAGGTGGTCACTATTCCTCAAGGAATGTATGACAATATATATAACAATTGCAAAGAATTTTATTAACCTGTAATAAGAAAAACACTCATGTACACTTCTAAGCATGTCAAGTAGCACATATAGTTGTGATTACCACTGCTATAGGCACAACTACTTCATTATAGTTAATGTTACGTAATTTTCACTATAATTACCAACTTTGAAGGGATATATGCTTAGATGACATATATATAGTTGTAGTTACGTCGTGGCCACCAAATCAATTACTTTAAGGTTTATTACTTTATGGTGCTAATAAAATAGTAATTGTTACGTCATTGTTGCTCTTTAGGAGTTACTCTAAAGTTAATTCCAGCACATAATTACAGATTAAAAGTCGGCGTTACTAACATATCCTACTAAAATCTGACCTTATCGTAATCATGACCCGCTAGTAATATATTCGGTAGAATTGAGGTGAGCAGCACGTAGATATTACCTACCAAAGTTATTGACATTTTTCGAGTTACAATTACGTAATCATTACTTCCTAGGACGACTATATGTACCCTTTAACCAAAGAGTTACATTTGACTACTACCTTAAAGTAACCATTCCAAATATATACAACTTTATAGTAAATTTAACTATAAAGTACTAGAGTTTAAACGCATTTAGATGAGCAGTGACTTTGCTAGGCACAATATATGCGTAGTGGGTACCTGGATATTTTTACATACTTTAATAAATTTGGTCTCTATAAGGTGAGTGCCGTCTCAAGTAAGAAATTTGAATTGGATATGAACATGTTGCACTAGTATTCTACCGTCGCTATATAAGTTAATTAATATTGGTTAATGTAACTTTGAGGTTATAAAGAAGCGAAAAGTTACACACGCAACTTGAAAGTGAATTTATAGTGTAACCAAGTAAAATTGAAACCTGAAGCAGCACAGTCGAATCGAACGGTACATTCGGAGGCAAAAGTTTTCCGCGCAAAATTTGAATTTCTCTCTAATCTAACAATTTAAGTTCGTAACATTATATTTGATTATACTGTTTCTTTATAGATAAGCAAAAATAATATATAATTATTAATTTATTAATAAAGGCATTCCAGTCCCTTTCTATGCGAAATTTTCCATTATTTCGTTTCCTTCCACTCCTGTGTGATCCGGAACCCACAGGAGGGTTACTTTATTCCTTTTTGCCTAGCTCATTTAATTTCTCTAGGCATTCCAAGACCATCTTGGAACTGATTTCATATGAACTCAGCGCCTTGATTGCTGCTTAACTATCAGACATGCTGATAATCTCCTGCTTTCGATAATTTCTATCCATATTGAACTGAACACATCTTTCAATAGCGTGTATTTCCGCCTGAAATATACTTGGATACTTTCCCAAGCTTTCGAAATATGTGGTTCTAGGCTCATATATTCCTATTCCAGTTTCCTCTGCCGTTTTGGAGCCATCAATATACCATTTGATGGTATTTCTATTCAAGTTCAAGATGGTGTTATGATCCCACTCGCTCCTGTTACTGAGCTTTATGATGAATTCCTTCACAAAGCTGATTTTTTTAACATATCATCCCGGGGCGTATCCCAGGTTTGATCACCATCAGGAGATTGATGCTTATGCCTAATCATTCCTTCCTTGAACATTCTGAGTGTGGTTCTTTTTGCCACGCCCTCTACTACAATATGGAAAGGGGCAAGATCCAATACTACTTCGATAGCTGCTGTTGGGCAGGTTCTCATAGCCCCCATTATGCATACATATGCTAATCTTTGTACATTCGAGAGGTTAATTCTCGCGGTGGCCATATTAGTTCTTTTGTGCCGTGCTACTGATGCATAAATGATGATCGGTCTCACTATCGCTGGATACATCCAAAGCAGTATTTTTGGGTTGCATCCTCAATTTTTCCGTGCAAAGTTTCTGCACACCATCAGAGCTCTTTTGGCCTCGTTGGTTACTTCAAGTCCATGTTTGTTCCATAGAAGTTTATTGTCTATCGTTTATATGTTGCGCAACACTGGATGATTCAGGCCTCCCAATAGCGATAACTGGCTATGTGTTCCTTAAACCTGGTTGCGATCGCACCGCATTGTTTGTCAAATGTAAGCTCTATCACATCCATTACAATCGATTTTGTAAATGCTCGATCTTTGAATGAGATGAGTTTAATTTTTCGCGTTGTCTAAAAGTTTTCTCAGTGTGTTGCGCAAAGTGAAGTAAATGTTCAAATTTGGTTGCTTAAAAATGTCGCTCAAAACTTTCGAAATATGACAGAAAGGTAATTTAACAAACTTTTTGTCAACAGAGTCACTTCTTACATAGTGTTTGTACTGGACTTTTTTTATACTTTGGATTACATCTATAGACGAGCAACCATTATAGATTGCTTCTTGAATTCTTTCTGAAATTTCGCTTTGTTAAGTGAGAAGTTTATAATAATAATAATAATAATAATAATAATAATAATAATAATAAATTTATTCATCCTGAAGATCTATAAGATATAGGATAAGTCAAACAATACAGTATGTGCATGCATTACTTTAGGAATCAAATAGTTAGTACATAAATAAACGATTAAATTCTTAAGATTCATGCTCATTAACAACAGAAACAAAAATATGTATCCTAAAACTTATAACAAAAATAAGGTAACACTATGTAATACGCTAAGATTAAACAGAAATATATTAAGCAAAAAAAAAAGCAAAAAAAATAAACAAAAATGTATATATGTTAATAAAAACAAATGTGCTTACAATCTATCATTAAGGTATTCATCTGTGGAGTAATAAACTTTATCTGTTAGTAAGGACTTCAGCTTGTTTTTGAAAATACTTATAGTTGTGCAGTTTTTAATGTTTTCGGGGAGGTGATTATAAAAAATAATTCCTTTATACGTCGGGTTTGATTCATAAAGTGATAAACGGTGCTTAGGGACCTGAATGTTTTTATTAAATCGAGTTAAGTATTCATGATTATCTTTATGTCTTACAAAGTCATCGATGTGCTCTCTTACGTACATGACACATTTAAGTATATATATGGAAGGCATCGTTAACAAATTGTTATTTTTAAAAGTACTTTTACATGAGTCTCTGTAGCGTAAGCCAAAAATGTTCCTTATTGCACGTTTTTGAAGTAAGAATATTCTGTTTGCTTGGAACACGCCTCCCCAGCAGATTATACCATATGTGGCAACATTTAAGAAATTGCTAAAGTAAAAAATTTTACATACATTGATGTCACATAGCATTCTCAGTCTTTTTAAGGCATAGCAACAGCCCGCAATCCTGCCAGCAATTCTATTTATGTGAGCATCCCAAGATAAAGAATGGTCTATAGTAACACCTAGCAAATCTGCGACTGGTACCTGTTCTAGAGACTTACCCTGTAGTCTTACCAATAGGCTTTCGGTGTAGTTAGACGGAATAGGGTGGAAACGCATAACCTTGCTTTTTTCAACATTTACTGATAGTCCATTTTTTAGACACCAGTCATGTACTTGCCAAATTTCGCGTGTGCAATCAAGACTCAATACTTCACTGCTAAGATTGCTATTTATGAGACTAATATCGTCGGCATACAGAATACACTTGCTGTTAAGGTTTAAATATGCAAGATCATTAGTATAGATAATAAATAATAGTGGTCCGAGGATAGATCCTTGTGGTAGCCCACTCCGAACATATGTTTTGTCTGACTGTACAGATTTAATTCTTACGAGTTGTTCTCTACCCGTGGCATATGACATTAACCAGTCTTTTGCATTCCCCCTAATACCAACGCATTCTAGTTTATTTTCTAAAATATCGTACACTATCGAAAGCTTTAGAGAGATCAATCAGTATGCTTATGACAACTTCACCTTTATCAATCCTACAATATGCTTCATGCAAGAACTTAACCAATGCCGTTATTGTAGAATGCCCAGACCTAAACCCATGTTGCTGGGTATTAAGCAATAAGTTTTTGTTTAAAAATGAGACAATTCTTTTACTTACAGCCTTCTCCATAATCTTAGATATTGCAGATTGAAGTGCTATTGGTCTATAGTTTGTAATATCCGTACTATCTCCTTTTTTATGAGCTGGTGTTACTATATTTACCTTCAAACAATTCGGAAAGGTACCAAACAAGAAAGACTGATTAATGATGTGACACAATGGAGATGCTATGTAAAGGCAGCTATATTTTAATATGTTAATGGGAATATCATCAAAGCCGGTGGACATTGAGTTTTGCATTCCATAGATTGTGGTTATTAGTTCGTTTTCAGTGACCGGTTCTAGAAACAAAGATGAACTATAATGCCGGGCAGAGTTCATACAGTTGTCTGTAGGGTGTAATGTTGGTGTAAAAGTAAAATAATCATTAAAGGTATTGCAAATATGACGAACATCAGTGATAATAGTGTTATTTGTTTTAATAATTGTAGGATACATGCGTTCCTTTTTCGGATGAACGTTATTATTAATAATATTCCAGGCAGCTTTAGATTTATTGTTTGACATTTCCATAGATCTAATATTGCATAACTGTTTCGATAATTTAATAACCTGATTGTATGTAGATTTGTAGCGTTTGTAATATTCAATTGTAATCATATTTCCTTTATATAATTTATAGAGTTCTTTTAAAGTTTGGGATGATTTTTTAATACCTGGTGTTAACCATGCTTTATTTTTGGTAGTAATTTTTTTACTTATTTTAGGAAAGCAAATATCGTGGTAATAAGTTAAAATATTCAGAAAACTGATTGTTTTAGAGTGAATATCTATGTTGTTATATACGTCATGCCAGTTCTCCCTACTTAAAAGAAAATAAAAGTGCTGGTAATTAGCTCTTGAGTAGTGTCTGCTGCGTGTTATCCTTACAAATTTGGGTATTTCGTTTGGAATTAATATTACTTGAGAAGAATGATCAGATAGACCTTCATCCACAACAGAACAGAATACATCTTGTGTGTTTGTAACTACGTAATCTATAGCTGTACTGTAATTGGGCGTAATACGTGTAGGTTCATTTATTTTATTATATAAATTATATGAGGATGTTAAGTCAAGTAGTAAGTCTAATTCTTTGCTTTTTATCATAGAATTAATATTCAGATCACCACAGACTATTATTGTACAATTACCGTAATAGTGCTACAGGTAAAATCTCAGGGCGTAATAAATAGTAGCAATTTTCCAGAGCATGAGACTAGGTTAAATAATAATGAAAAGTAAATATTGTTTATAAAAGATTATTGATATAAAATAAAATAAATGATCGCAAAGTACCAAAGGATGGGAAAGAAGGATAAATAACACAACGTTTATTATTTATTTATTTCCCACGCTGCGACTATCGGAGTCGGTTCGGCCAGGGAGGCGCCGGAGAGATGTCGGAGTGAGCGCCACTGGGTTATCAGCTGTTGCCTTCACTAGCCCGACGCTGTCGCCCGGTAAGTTAACCACAGCCCAGAATGGCTATTTACCAGTCGGGGAAACAAGGGATTGGTACTTGCGGAATTTTTAATATGTTGTTAAATAGTTAAATTTAGATGAAAATGTTATTTAGATGACAAGAAAAACAAACTAGTGCGCCAAGGTCGACTAAATCAAAGTAAATTAAATAAAACGCAAAGAGACTATATTAACTGTTATATATTGACACTTAATTCGGTGAAGCCTTACAAAGTTACAATGTATAAATATATGACCTGAACTGGTGGGAGTGCCGGGTTATTATTCAAAAATTGTAAAATTATAAAGAAACAATAACATCAAATCTACGTACTCGATCGAGCATGCAAATGACTACGACCTACCATTGGTTTTAAGGTGAAAAGATAAAGAAAGCAACAATTAAACAAAATGATTTCACAAGTTACATTAAATTTTGACAATGACCGCAAAGACTAGATTAAAAAAAAAGAATTAAGTTAAATTGAATTATGATATCAAAGACCGAAATATAAATAACAAAAAAAATTACGTTAAATTATTAATATATCAATGGTAGTTCGTTACTACAAATACACAAGCAAATAACTCTTAAAATTAACTTACATGTAACAAAAACAATGCACGAGGGGTTGATAGTCACCACCAGGGGCGGGCGAAGAAATTGAAGCGTAGAAAGATGTCGAAAGAAAGACCGGGTCCAGGGACGACGTAGAGCGGCGTGGCTTGCAAAATCCGCGTCGGCGGGCTCCAAAAAGAAAGCTTCGTAGACAAAACACAGGGACTCAAACGGCTTCCAAGGAGTAGATTCTTTACGACCAGAGATCCCCCCACAGGGGTTACCAAACGGGTAAATTAGGTCGAAAAGGATTGCAGCAGGGCGACGCCTATTAGACTTTTACGTCTGCACTCTTAGCGGGCTCGAGTGTAAGTGAAAAATCGGAAGGGTAGAGGTAACTAGTTCCCGCGCTATGCCATTAAGTGGCCAATAGGATTCGAGTATCGAAGATAAACAACATGCAGGTGTGCGAGATTATGCGAAATTCTAACGTTTCAAGTACAGCACGCACCAAAAAAGGTGCAACAATTAACAAAAATGAATAAATTCGGAGCTAATTATGAACGGAGTTTAATGAAATTTACGTTATCAATGCATCTAAATATATATTAAAATTTGACGATTTAAGAATTTAGAAAAGGTCACAAATAAAGCGGTACATTACAAAAAAACAAATTCAAGGTTAAACGTGACGTTATACAAAATACGTAAATAGCGACGGTAACTAGGAAAGGTCAAGGAACTTGGATAAATTCAGAAAAGATAGGGTACAGTTGGAAAATTAGAAAAGGTGTTTTCAACACGTAACAATAGGTTGTAACTTTGTCGAGAGTATTTTCTAAAAGGGCTAGAAAATCGTGACAATTGCTATCAGGAGATCTGTAAATACATAGGATTACAATGTTCTTACTCAAAGCCTCAACATAAATGGCAGACAACTCAAATACCTTATCAGTATTAGTTTCCGTAAATAACTTATTTACAATATTTCTTGTCGAAATATTAGATTTGGTTAATATAAGTGTCCCACCATGATTAAAAACAGATCTGCAATAACTACTAGCTACAGAGTAATTCGGAATACACAGTGTTTGTAATTCGGAGGTGGTATACCAATGTTCAGTTATACAGAGTATATCTATATTATTACACAGGTCAACAAAAAAAAATTTTTTTTTTGAGTCTTTTATTTAGTGATTATTTTCTGATTATATAAATCGAAAAGTAAACAGGAACTCCATTAATAATAAATAAAGTTTGCTTTTGTACTTAATATAATGAAAACTAAATATACGGTGGTTTTGCAAATTTTTTTAAAAGCCGTTGCATTTATGATGCAAGAGAGGGGTGAGAGGGACTGTGGGTGTGAAGTGAGAGGTAGCAGAGTGTCCTGGCAGTATGCGAGTGCGCTTTCTAGAGGAATAACGTATTTTATGTGTCGCGAGGCCTAAAAATGTCATCGAAAATGTGTAAAAACGACGTGGACTCTTTTTGCTATGTTTGTGGTGAGTTTATTAAAGTGAGAGCCAAAAAATTTAGTTTATCATCAAATAAGAAACTTTGTGAAGCCTATGAAGCTTATTTTAACATGCCCGTACGAAGTCAGAATAAAATATGGGCGCCTCACTTCTCGTGTAATAACTGCAAAAACACTTTAGAAGGTAAGAAAATACACCTTATATTTAAAGTACATTTGTATACCTATTTACATATTTTTAAAATATACATTAAATGCGTCATTTGTTAATGAATGATATTAATTTTTTTTCCAGCCTGGTACCGAGGAGAAAAAAAAAAGATGAAGTTTGCAGTACCAAGAATATGGAGAGAGCCAACTGATCACATCAATGATTGCTATTTTTGTGTTGTTAATCCACGTATGCGTCGTGCTGGAAAAAATGCCAAGAAGATCCAGTATCCAAACCTACCATCAACGTCTGCTCCAGTACCTCACAGTGAAATTTTTCCAGTTCCTTGTAGTCCAAACGTGAAGACTCAAGAGATGGTACCGCTATCACAATTATCTGATAATAGCGAAGGCAGCGAGTACGTAATCGCGACACCATCTATTGAACCACATCTCATTGATGCAGAAGAGTTTAATGACTTAATAAGAGATTTAAACCTTCCTAAAATTAAAGCAGAAATATTAGCTTCACGGCTAAAACAGTGGAATTTGCTCAAGGACAACGTTAAAATAAGTGACCAAAGAAAGCGTCATGAAATGTTTGCTGGGTTTTTCACGAAGGAAGACTGTGTTACTGTAATGATGTGAAAGGTTTGTTTGATGCAATCGGAATCCCTAGCATTTCTTCTGAATGGCGTCTTTTCATCGACAGCTCTACAAGAAGCTTAAAAGCTGTTCTTCTTCATAATGGGAATAAATTTCCATCACTTCCTCTGGCTCATTCTGTAATGCTCAAAGAAAATTACGAAAGCGTTAAAATGGTTCTTCAAGTTTTAAAATATGAACAGTATGCCTGGCCCGTGATAGGGGATTTCAAAATGGTTGGTTTTCTGGTGGGAATGCAAGGGGGATACACTAAATATCCGTGTTACCTTTGCTTATGGGACAGTAGAGCCGATGCACTTCACTACCAGCAGCATTCATGGCCTCAACGGAGCGAGTTTCAAATCGGACAACATAATGTAAAAAATAAACCAATTGTAGAGCCTGATCGTATTTTAATGCCTCCACTGCACATAAAATTAGGACTCATGAAGCAATTCGTAAAGGCTCTTCGTCAAGACTCCGAAGCCTTTCAATATTTAAAAACATTTTTCCCAAAACTGTCAGAGGCTAAAATTAAAGCTGGTATTTTCGTCGGTCCACAAATAAAGAAAATAATGGCGAGTGAACATTTCTTCAGCTCCTGAGTACTCATGAAAAACAAGCGTGGCTCAGCCTTAAAGCAGTCATTCATGGCTTCCTTGGTAACAAGAAGGCCGAGAATTATGACGAGCTTATTTCTAATATGCTTGACAGCTTCAAAGTCATGGGTTGCAGAATGTCACTCAAAGTGCACATGCTACATGCGCACTTGGATAAATTCAAAGATAACTTGGGTGAATATTCAGAAGAGCAAGGGGAACGCTTCCACCAGGATATAATGAACTTTGAACAAAGATATCAAGGACAATATAATGAGAACATGATGGGTGACTACATTTGGATGCTCATACGAGAAAGTTCTGACGATTACACTAGAAAGACTAAAAGTATTCACTTTTAAAGCTACTTTTGTATCATTTTTTTGTATTTTTATGTTTATTTGTGCTGTCTTTTATAATAAAAATTAATTAAAATATATAATTCATAACTTGTTTTAATTTTAAATATGATTAACATTGAAAAATAGACCTTTTCCATAAATGTTGAAATTTCGTTCTGGTATCTACAAAAGCAAACTTTATTAGATAAAAATATTTTTTCTTTCTTTAGTTTGGCATAAGTAATCAAAATCAGAGGTACAGAACTCAGACTCAAAAATCGTGTTGACCTGTGTTATTTTCCAGTAAAATCTCAATTTCATCTACTTTATTTCGTAAACATTGTATATTGATATGATACATCTTAACATAATTACTAGGTAGGTTTACTTTGCTATTTAATTCACGGTGGCTATCTTGTCTAAAAAAGGTTTTTGCGCATTAAAATTAAAACGTCTAACTGACACATTTTGTGGCCAGAAATCCGGCTGGTAAAGTAAGTCTTTGAGTTTGTAATTTGCACCAATTTTGAAACACAAATTTTTACCTTTAGAGTCTAATGCTTCACAAGTGAAATCATCTTCTTTTGTTTCTTCTTTGAGGTATGCTAGGATTTCAGTTGTAGTAATAGGTGGTTTTATGTTTCCGATATATAGCCGTACACGTTTATCATTCCCTTGAAACTTACTTGTTGTATTATCCTTTTTTCCGACAACAACTGCTTTAGCTTTTCGTTTATATGTTTGTTCCGTGGGTTTAGTTGTGTTATTTTGTAATTGCTTAGCATTACTTAAAACTTCTGCGTAGAGGGTAGTTGGGGGTAATGTAGATTTATTTATGTTTGTATTGTTTCTATAGTTTGCGTTTCCTGAGGCAATTTCGTTTTGTTTATCATCGTGAACTGTGTCTTTCTGCTGTTTGTTTACGTTTATTGCTGCCATCTCTCTTTGGATAGGCGTATAAACTATTGGCAGTATATCATCCATGATATTATCACTAGACGGTCCTTGTTTCTGTGCTACATCTTTAACATTTTGATCCAGAGAGGGAAACGCATTCCCAGTTCTATTACAAACTGATAATTTTTCTTCCAAGTCCACTAACCTGAGTGCCTGTAGATTATTTACTTTTTCTAGTTCACTTATTAGTCTTGACATAAGAAGAATCTCCTTCCGTAGGTGTTTGTTTTCCCTTTGTAATGTTTCATTATCTTGATTGCTGATGTCCGTAAGGTCAATAGGTTGCAACTTCATTGCAACTTTGGCAATACCATTTATGTTTATTAAACTCGTTTGTTTTTGCTAGGATATCCAGACATCGAGTATGTATGAGAGCTGAACATCCTACACATTTAGTACCTACACGCACACTTTTCTTGCAGAAATCACAAATTTTAGGATTTTTGATAACTGTTTTTAAATTATTATCAGCACTTTCGGACTCACCGTCCTCACTAGACGCCATATTGACAATAAGTCTATATTGATTAGGAAATTAATGCCAGCCATTTTATGTTGTCCATAGTGATTTGCATCGGCTTGTACATAATACATGTTTATCTATTGGTATTGGTTTCTATATGTCCATTTATAATTTATTATTGCTTCTAATCATTAAACTATCTAGGAAAGGAAGTTAGTTCTTCATCTCTTCTTCTACAGTAGATTTAATACCATCGAATTTTGAGTTTAGTTTGGAGATAAAATAAACTAATACAAATGCAAACCCTGTATAACTCCTGGATGTTTTCTTCTCGAACAACTAATTTCCGTTTCATGCTGGAACATCGTCACAATCATTCAGTAATCCATCAATGTTATATAGACACTAAGTATTTAAGAACTCCTAACTTAATCGTCACAAACAAATCGCTTAAACATCTTCCTCGTCAGATCCATTAATAATCCTCCCCTCCCCCACCTCTCTCCCACTCGAGAGCGTCTTATCCATTCAATGTCAGCGTGCTACACTGTTCCGAGAGTACCTTAGCCGGTGGAATGGCGCGGGAGAGCATTCCATGGCAAATTAACTCCGAGTTCGCGTTCGATCTAAACTTTTCTAAATAGACGAGGTAGTTTAACGGACCCCAGACGCTACCAGGAATCCCCGATGTCATTAATCATCGAGACTGGAGGCTCACTTTTATACTCGAGGTCTGTTCGCCGGATTGAATCTAGGTGGAGTGGTTTGTCTTTACGTCAGTGGAACGATATGAAGCGTTCGACGAAGGGATCGATCCCTTCCCCCCCTCCCCCCTCTCCTCCTCCCTCCAGTCCGATGTACTAGGAAATATCCGTTGGAGATTTATGAATGTTGGAAAGATGTGCACGCAGCGGAAAGTTCATTGTGGCTGTCGAGTTTTTCTTCGGGTATTCGTGAGGAATGTTTGCGTTGTTGGGGCGGAAGTTCTTGATATATTTTTTTTTTTTAACGTAGGAATTGACATTTCTACCAACCAAATACAATATCGAGCAAGAGTGAAAAAATTGAAAAGTCTGTTACGATGGAGACATTAATTAGTTTCGAGTTATTCAGTCGAGCAGAAAGTAGGAATTTTATGTAAAAAAAACTGAATAACTTCATTTTGACTTTTAGATATATTTATTTATCAAAATAAACCGCTATTTGTAAAAGTATGTTTTTAAATCATTGTTTAAATATTGCGGGCTTTTAATGATCTGCTTTAAGGTGGGGATGACGCAACTTCAGCTCTTAAAAGATAGATGTTTCGTTAAGCGAGACAATATACATATTTATAGGCCTATAAGGGAAGGTGGGGCAAGGTGGCAACACTAACCTTTAGAACACTGTATCAGGATTGCAAATTAATATACAAGGTTCTAAGTAGGCTTATTGTAATCTTTAAAAATTTATCTGCCGATGGATGAATTTACAATTTTTCGATGGGTACTCTTGATGTTGTGAGAAAATTTTGAAAAGAAATATGTAAATATACATATAAATATGGGGTTCCAGGTGAGTTAGAAATGGGTTGTAACATAAATCTAGGTAATTGGTAAAGAAAATAGATTTTATTCTTAAAAACATGCAGGAACAAAGTTTAAACTCTTTAAAGCGGAACTACTTAAAATAAAAAATACAATAACGATAAGAATATTAAACTTAATCTTCACAATTAAGACAACAGAAGACGAACTCATTCATGTTATTCGCATACCATCCATCTACCCAACCTCGCCATCCATGGCATTGTATCAATACTTCCCCTTACAATACTAACATTGAGCGTCATCTTCCTCAATAGAAGAACTTGATTATTTTCATGACGTTTTCTAAAAATCTATCTCTTTGCTTTCCTTTTAAAATTCGGCTTCTTGGTCTCTTCTGTTTTCTTTGTCATTTTTTTTCCCCTTTAACTCTCCCTCAGCACTTCTAATTACCTTAGGGATTCTCCAGACTTCTATTTTCTTGTAGCAGATTTTTATACGTAGTGCTTATAAGGATTGTTGTCTTTCCCTTGCTACGCCTTGATTGAACCTGTACTTTATTCCTAACATGAGAAATTAGGCGTTATGTCTTCGATAAAACATAATGGAGACTCCATTAATAACTGAACTGAAGCTATCATCAAGAGCCTGGAAACACAACCCCATGCCCTCTAGCAAAATAAGTTAGTTTTATATTTCTAGTATACGTATGATGTCTGTCCAGCAGCAGTACCGCGATTCTCTAGAGGCTCCTACTAGATCTACGAATTTCTCAAATCAGGAATAAATGTTTGTTTGCATCCAACTACTTCAATGAACTTCAGCTCCTGCTCTCGGAGAACCATTATTCATAAGCTATAGATTAATTCTAGCTCATGGAAATACGCATTGGAGGGTAAATGAGCTTCTGCTGCACTAAAACAGACTTCAATGGTAACAGTAGCCATGTTCTATCTTCGATTTAAATAAATATACCTATATATGTATCTTAATAAGCTGGTTTTTCAAGTTTTTGTTGTTGTAATCAATTAAAAGCATTATTTGATCAAGGAGAGTGAATTACGAGGATTCTTCTTCATTAAATAGTGCTTTTATTTGAAAATAAATGCTTTTTTTCTCAAATATTTTAAAATTAAAAATCCCGGCCCGTTTAATTTTCGTTAATACTCTTAACACTTTGGCGCTATTTATAATCACCTACCCTCACCATAAAAGAAATTATTAAATTATAGATCGTAGCCGCCCTACGGGAATGGCATAACAATTATTTAATGTCGAAAAAGAGATCCTTGTTACGGGGTGCGTTTGCTCTCAAGCTAAAGGTCTTCTTGGATCGAAATAATTTGGTTCGACACACAGATTTTTGGATGACACTGTATATTTGACAAAACAAATAAAATTCAAGCGCGTTACGCTGATGTCAAGGCGTGGTCCCCTTTCGAATTCAACGATCTGGATTAGGTCTCCTAAATTAGGTACTTCGCTCACCCTCGAGGTTCAACTCAAAGCCAAAATAACACTAGTAGATAGTAGATAGTAGGTCCAATGACCTAAGAAGCCTCCATTAACAAAAGGAATGCCGACTTGACGGTGCCGTTATAAAACCCTTTTCAGGAATATCGATGCAATGGACACAGAACTCCTAGCACCCCAGGCAAACGGAAAAATAATGCACTCGATATTGGAAGTTTCTCGCGCGACAAAATCCCACAACGTGGTAACTAACTAGAAATTTGCACGGAGCAATTTGAACAGCGCGTCTAAGATGGTGCGCGAGCCTATGCGTCTCTCTTGCTTAGCGAGAGGGCGGAAATCGGAAAATACAACGTGAATCAAATAAGTCACTGACAAACTTAACAATGCGGAATAATTTACACAAAAGAAAAGGTTTTAATGAATGAACTAATAATTGAAGAATGTAAAGCAAATTTAACCGACAATGAATTACTAATTAATTTGGAAATAAAGAACGAAAATGAGACATTAAATTTTACTATCACGGTAAGATGCGTTGTGACGAGTAAGGAGTTCGACACTTCACTGCTAGATGGCGTTGCAGGGTCTAATTAAATAAATTAATGAAATAAAAAATCTTTAAATAAAATCTAAAAATGAAGTGATCGCAATCCAACGGCAACGCCTTTTCAAAGAAAAATCTTGACGATTCTCTTTTGTTCCTTTAAGAATTGTATTTGCCCTTGCGAAGTTTGGCAACACTTTTAAAAGTTGTTACATATACATTTGTTGGTGATCTTTGTTAGTTCTGATTTTGGTAATCACAAGAGTGGTCAACTTTCGTCTGCGCGCCAGGTCAGTACTAAGTCTCATATATGTGACATTAACGTTTAACACAAGTATACAATGCAGTGTAAGGAGAGAGCAATAGTTATTTGTATCACTAGGCCAGAAACTACAGTTTTGCCAGTATGAGTACGGTTTGTGGGCCAACCCACAAGTACGAATACTCGCAAAAGAGTTTCTGGCCGTGTGATACACAATGTTCTTTTGGGCCGACAAATCTTAATTTTGAATTGAAAATAGAAGAGAAATTTTGACACTAGGGAGTTGACAGTACAAGTTGGCACACATGTTACATACTTTAGTATTTTGACGTTTTCGATAATAAATCTTTTTGTGTAATTTTCTTTCTAGTTTAATATCTATTTATTAATAATAAGTGCAATGAAGACACCAGTTAATATTAACATAGTTGAACAGTAGCTTAATGACAATTTATTACACGTCTGTCATGCGGAATCTAGTATGGTCAACCTTTAGTGACATTTTTGCCTGCCTAGGCAGGAAAACGATAGTTTTCCTGCCGTTTTTAGTACTGCAAAATGAGTGTCTCTGGACTGGGGCGCAAAATATATTTATTTATTTAACTATAAATATTATACATAAGCTCCTTGCCTTATTTAAGTAGCAGAAATGGTATAAGATTATTGAAAAGTTTGTAGCATTAAGTGTTTCAAGATTTTTCTCACTAAACCGCGTTCTTGGCGTTGGTAAAACATGCTCATATTTTGAAAATGACCGTTCAACATCTACGGGTGTAACACAAGCATAATTAAAATAATCTTTACAGGTAAATAACGGATCAGTGCACCACCACCAATGTGTAGTCCGATTTGTGCGAGTACAATAACTGTTTATCGCAGACTGTATGAACTATTTTGGCACCACCATAATGTGAATCCTGGAATTCACCGATATACTTTTCTACAGTATGAAACAATGATCGTTTTCTGTGATTTTTTACGCCCGACATTGCATTACATTCGTAAAGCGTTAACGGAGAATTATGCTATCACGCATCAAGACTCGACTAACACTGATACTAGATAGTAGACACACGAATCGAAGAGAGTGATCTTACTGCCTTGATAGCGTGAGACGAGTGTGACCCGTGTAAGCAGACGCGTCTGGCCACTCTAATAATGACTCTCGTCCATCCATTGCCTCTTCTAATTATTATTTTTTAGATGCAATTCTAAATCACCTTGGGGTTCCAACATTTACGCAGTTAATCACTTAACATGTTACTCAGTTGTTATATAACGTAGCGATAATTTATCTTGTAGTAGTATGTAGTAGTAAAATCAATAAATCAAAAAACAACCCTCGATTACCAGTTGGTAAACTTCTGGTGAGTAAAATACCAACTGTTGCAATGGAAATATTTGATTTTTCAAACAGAAAAAAAAGCAAAGAAGAGTGGATATTTTCAAACGCAATCCATCGAAATGATAAACAAAATTCCTTGTTTTTTCAATTAATACTAGTCCCAAAATACCTGTCCATCCGACTGGGAACAAACACGTAAACGCAGATCAAAAACATGATGGCCGATAATTAAATTTTGCAGCCAGAATTGATACAGTTGCGGGTTTTGCGTGCGCACCATTTCATCTCTAATTTGTTTTGGTAACTGCAATATGAAGGAAATTAATATGGATAAGCGGATAGTGAAGGATGAATAAAATTCAAAAAAAAAAAATTTGAATTTTCGCCACTGCTAAAACTAACATAAATATTCCTTGTTTAAGATTCGTAATATTTATCGATAATATAAAAAAAAAAAATATGAATTTTGCAGTGTACGCTTTTGTGCCTTACCTCTATTAAAGATTTTAATGTGGTGTGATGTCCAAGTTTTTGTGGTTTTCATTAAGTATTAAAATTAATCTTGACATTTGATGATGATATAATTTATGTTTTTCAAAAGATTGAAAATTCAAAGCTAGAATAAAATTGTGCAATTATGTGTTGTTATTTAATTTTAATATTGTAATATAGGAATGACTATTGCAAAAAAGACTAAATAGTCATTTACAATAGATCCTAGGAATTATTATCTATACATCGTTCAGATTCAAGTTGACAATGCGATTTCAGGCTGACATAACATCCTAAACTTCTTTATTTTAAAATGGTTATGTCTAAAAAAAACTCAAAATGGGGCTCCTGCATCAAATTTCAAAAAAAAAGAAATTACTAAAATTGGTAAGATTCATTCTTGAATTTATCCAAAATGGACACAAATATTAATCGTTTACCCTACAATTTATATCTACGTAATTTCATCTGTGACAAATATTAACTTTTAAATATGAAGTTGCAATAGATACTACATACTATATCATAATTCCGATACCCTTACTCTCTTGGTTAGAATCTATTTGTATTTATATTTGGGAAATATAATGTATATCCACTTCTGAAAACACGTTACGGTTACGCTTGCACCTATCTGATTATAAGTTAGTATGTCCTTCAAAGTACTATGTTAAATTTTAAGAACAAAATGATAACTCATATCAAATATCTGTAAATGCGTATTTATAAAACTAACTTACCTAATTCTTTTATAGCACCTAGTAAGTCACACTGAATCACTCAACCAGGGATCAAGAATGAACACCCTTACGCGAAACCTACGATTGTTTGTGACGCATCACTATTACATTACCACGTGATATCATTGAGCCAATAATAAGTTCGACAAACGAATAGAATTACTTACGCGCAAGATAAATAACCCAATAACCAATCACATTGCGGCGTATGAATTTCGTATTTTCCATGATATTTATAGTTTTACCCGAAAATTCAAGTAAAAACAAATAAATATAAAAGATCTTCATATTTTGCACAGTAAAATTATTAGTTTACTAGTAGAATTACTTTTAAAGTGTACTAAATACCCAAAAAAATTGTCAATTTTACACTTTTAAGTAAATTTTGATAGTAAACACAAAATTGTACATGTTTTTTCCTGTATTTTCCTTTTGAATTTTTGTTACATCTTGAACTTATATGAAAAAGCTATAAATTTTACCGAAACTTCTTTTTCCATGTTAAATGTCCTAGAAAAAACATGTAAAACAAAATTTACACGATTTATTGCGGTAAATTCATAGCGTTATTACATGTAATATTCCTGATTTACCATGGCAAAATTACTGTAATTTTTTACAGTGTACACAACTTTTCTCGAATAATAGTATCCTTCTACCTAAATATTTTACGTGAATTTCTGACAATCTCGTATAATAGATCATAGGCTACAAAGAAATGAAAAACTCCTACACTGAAAAAACAATTTGTTCAAGACAACAAAATAATTTCAACAAAATTTTATCATGCAAAATTAGTTGACCTAACAAAATATTTCGTTATTTCAAGTAAATATTCATATTCATATTCATTTTATTTATTCAGAAGACATAATTATTATGTGTGGACAATGTCAAATATATAACTAACAACAACATAAAAAAAGACAATACAGACAAACATTATAAAAGACATAGAGTATAAAAATGTATATACCAAATTGCAAAAATAACTAATACAAATGACATGGGAAAATAAGCAGTTAAGCAAGTTAATAATAATAATAATAACAATAATACTAATAATAATAATAATAATAACATAGTATGATATAACAGAATAATAATATTGATATATAATATAATTTTATTCATTATTAGGACCAACTGCCAAATTGGCATCAACATTGTCAAAGATAAATGCAGCAGATATAAGAAATGTGTTATCATCTGCATACGAAACTAAGAAAGCATCAGATATATTAGTGCTTAAATCGTTAGAATAAAGTAAAAAATAGCACAGGACCTAATACAGAACCTTGCGGAACACCTAAGGTGATTTTCCTACAGTCCGATCTACATTGCGTAATACATCCGTTTTCTTTATACGTTATACTTACATACTGACGTCTATTACTTAAGAAAGAATTCACCCAGTCATATGCTACTCCACGGACACCAGAATGAATATAATTAGATAAAAGTCTATTATGAATCTACGCAGTCAAACGCCTTACTAAGGTCGCAAAAAACATCCCACAAGGCACTCCCTTCATTAATATAAGAAATCAACCTGGTGTATAAAATCCATCTAGTGCCAGTAGTTGTTGCATTTATTTGAACGAAAACATGTTGACTTTTAGTTTAAAATACTTTCTTATCTAAAAATTTTGCGAAACGGTTCTAAGAAACAATATTCAAAATTTTTGAAAAGTTTGATGAAATTGTTACTGGTCTATTAATTAAAAATGGATTGTGAATTTACTTTTTTTTTAAACTGTACTACTTTACACAATTTTAATGAATTTGGAAAGCTACCCTTAGGAAAAAAGATAGTTAACCAAATAAGCGACTGTTTTAATATACAGGCAAAAATTTTTTTAATTAAGTTCGCAGGTATGTCATCCGGTCCCGCCTACTCTTATTTTTCATTTTGCACATTCACCATCGTAATAACTCATCTTTACAACAAAGGGTTCTAAGAACAATGAAAAACTGCACCGAACTTACAGCATAGTCACATTATTTGAAGGAGATGGTATTATATCGAGTACTTGTCCAGGGAATCTATAAAAAAGTCATTAAAAAGTGAAGCAACATCTTAGGATCTTCAGTCAGACCTTCTTGGTTTTTGAAAGATATATTGTTCACAGAAATAATCTATGAATTAAATAAATTGTTTCAATTAAGAAATATTTTGCCATATTTAATCAATATTAGTTAGCTTAAGCAAAGTTTGTTGTTTATCAAAGAAATCGGTTTTCAGTGTATTCACTATCTTAACTAAATTCATTAATTCATTCTGCATCTATTGACTGCATCATGAGAGTAAATTGCGGTGTGGGTTTTTTATTCACCCACTCTCGTACTCCTATTTGTGATCCGTAAGATTTCTATACGAGATTCTGCAGCTCGGTACTACGTGCTTGAGCATAATAAGCGGCGGCCGCGAAATTAGTTGCCGGCATTTTACTAAGCAAATAGGAGGAAGCACGTTTCCGAGTCCCCATTCTCATATCGGATTCAATAAAGTCGTCGGTAACCGGTTTAGTGTCTACAGAGATATTACGCACGGTTAACGGCGAATGTACTGTAGCAAGGGGCGAAACAAACGATTGGAAGCGGAGTTGAAAATATATAAATTGTTTGATCCAACGACAAGTTTACGGGTCAAACGTTTTAATGCACTTTCACATGTATCAACGTTATCTTTTGAATTTCTTTTTGGTAAGTACAAAAATGTGATCAATAAATTTACCCTCTGGCAAGCCATGATTTTTATTTATTCAAAATATCAGAGTTGTAGTGAACAAATAAAAATACATCTGTTATGGGTTATGTATAAATAAAGAAATATTATGTAATTAAATAAATTTACTGTCATACTTTATATTTTTACAATGTTTGGGAAAAGGTAGGCGCTTCGGAGTACTCCAGGAGTGCGCACGGGATATTGATGCGTTGAAGGTTTATAGATGTTATGCGTATCCGTTCGTCTCGGGATTACTTTCTCCTTCTAATGCCTGGACGTGGTTTCTAGTCGGCGTTGTGTACTTGATATAATTTCAATCAGTATAATTAATTGTGGTATTACCTACTGAAACTAGTACTAAAAATACGTACATATGTTTATTAATGTACACACCTACCATGTTCATATATTATCGACACAATGGCGCTGAGTAGTATTATTTCAAATTTTTTAAACCAGTAATCCTTTAATATTAGATAACACGTACGTCATTACCTTCGAATTTTTAATGGTAGCATCTGTGCATTAGCCCCATTCCACCCCATTCTCTAAGTATCTGTGAAACGGCTGGGGTATCCATTTAGATTTACTTATACTTACAACCAACAACACTGTTCGCTGGTCATTCAAAAAGTGACGCCAAGTAAAGCGTATGTATATGCAAAAACCCCTAAACCCTCCTAAAAAAGAGGGAACCAATGACAGATAAGTTTTAGTGCAATTAATGGTGGGGTAAAATTCGTTTCAAATGTTTCAATATTATGGTAATTTCAATTTGATATTTCATGTTTTCAGTACAAAACATTTAATAATTTTATATAATAATTCATTATACCAAACGTATAAGGGATTTTATTTTCAATCTATAGACTTTCTCACAGTGATTGCATAGATTTATTCCTTGCAACAATAACAATGTTTATTTGGAGGAAGTATACCTCAATGCAACTATTTATGCTATTCGTTCTAAGAGTACATTGTGCTTTCAGAGAATTTACTCTTATGTTCTAACCAACAAGATTTAGTTCATTTAAATATATATATAAGTTTCGATTTCTGAATAAACAAAAATATTCAGATTGATAATAGATTTTTGTGTGTGTAGTTGCTGCTTTTCTTGACATTGCAAGGGACAATGTTAATATTAATAAATTATTGCACCAGTTACGAAAGCTTGGTATTTCAAATAAAATTAATAGCATTATTCATCAATTGTTCTCTATCAAAATGATATCAATTAAACCTGATTCTAATAATCTAAGATCAAGAACATCTGTTGTATGTGGACTGTATGGTTGTTGTTTGATAGACACACACACCTTTCCTTTTACACTTATTTATTTAATAACAAAATACTATGGACATATTTACAGTGATGTGAAGTGTTCGGACGATAACTATTGAATACAATATGGTTGAACTACTAGTCCCTTATTATATTGGCCACTCTTCCCTGGGTGGGTTATAAAGTAATTGCGGGTGGTGTACAAGAGACTCAAGTAGTCGTAAATTACAAAATGACAAGGGTGATGTCCAGAATAAAAAAACATAATACAACAAAGAAAGATCCATGCACTACTTCTTAGAACTAAAATAACTTAAATCTAAATATGGGGACGTAACAACATCATTTATATGTCTTCGATAGGGAAGTCCGCTTTGTCCGATCTTATTTAATAATTATACCAATTCTATTGATAAATATATAACTGATGATTGTTTTTTACTACAATATGCTGATGATTTTGTTTTATTCTCCAAACATCAAAACCTAAATTTGGCTATTAGATCTTTTAATGTAGCCCTAGAAAAATTACATGATTGTTGTGAAGGATTTTATTTGTTTTTAACACATTCGAAATCTAAGGCTTTAATTTTACTCGAAAAAATGAAGTTTTTGATTTTGTTAATTTTCGAGGATATGTTTTATAAATAGTTAACGTCATTAAATATTTAGGTTTAAACTTGGATTCCAAATTACAGTGGCGTAACACATTTAATTAATTATATTGTTTCGTCTTTTTCAGGAGAATTTAAATATATTGTGCGCTTTAACTTCAACATGGTGGGGTTCTGATCCTAAATCATTACGATATATTTATAAAGGAATAATTAAATCCAAACTAGAATTTGGAATCTTTTTATATTTCCCTAACGCTAAAAATTGGATCAATAAATTGAATTCACTTATATTTCAAAGTTTGCGTACAGTTTCCGAGGTAATGAAATCCTTCCCCACTAATGCTCTTCTTGTTCGGGAGGGTGAAATTCCTTTGTATGTAGGTATATATTGCAACTACACTGCGACCTAAAAGATTTATTGTGTTCCCTGTTCTTGCTGTTTTACAGCTGGCCTTCCAATTGTATTCCTTTCAGAAAGTGTAGGATATCAGAAGGTCCCAGGTTAGATAAGTCTCCCTCTTCGATTTCACGTGCTCCCAGGTTCAACGCTCTTGAGTTGCACAGTGCTACGCAACTTGAGAGAAGATGGATGAGTGTTTCATCCTGTTCCCCAATCTGCTCCAGTCGTTTTGCTCCTCCCTTTGTTCCTCTCACTTTAGAAGTGGAAGGCTTCTTATGGAGTCCTGCTCCAATTCCTTTTATTAGCGGTGTCGTCCCCGCTAATAAACGTCCTTCCCCCATGGTTGATCCTACGAGTAGTTAGGGAAGAAAAGATCCACCTCCAAAGAGCCCCGCATGCAGAGGTAAGGCTAAATGTAATGGGATGCACTAGATGCCCCAAGGTTGGACTAGTAGAGTGGTCTTCTATCCAGCCACGCATCCCATCAGCCTAGTCAGCCACCTTAGGATATAGGTTTTTGTTGAGGTTGTCTCCTCTCGGTCCGTGCAGTTAAGCCAAGACCTCCCATCCTTTTCGGGGCCTGGTTTAACAGCTGGGCTTTCTGTGGCCGAAAGCAACAACTGGCATCGTTGTAGAGCCCTGTGCAAGCCCTTAGCCACGACACGACAGCTCGAGTGAATGGGGAGTGGTTCACGGCAACGGTCTTCATACACCCTGCTCAGGTTTTAGGCAGAGAGGACGAACTTATAGCTGCTACTAACCATCTCGTCTTCAGCGAACCCTCAAGATGGCCTTTCCCCTGTCCACCACCCTGGGGACGCGCCTGGTAGGTACTTCCAACCCCCAGGTTATGGAGTGTTACTCAAGGACAGTTTCTGTTGCTGGGGAACTTCAACTTTAGGGAGTGTCAAACGCCCTTGAAGTCCGACCAAAATTTTGTTTATCCAAAATAATTTTTAAATGGCGAAAGATGGAAAAAAAGTTTCAATGGCGGACATGCACCGTTCATACAGCTCTTTCGATTGGTAGAGTCATTTATATACAGGGCGTTATGGCAAGCACGGAACGACATATGTTGTGCTTATTTGACCGAATTTCTGAAATCGGTTATAATCACTCTATTTGACATCGAATACTGTACATAGAGTGATTCACGGAACCCGTCCATTAAAAGTTGTTGACTTTGCAATGATATCTCGATTTTGAAACTTTGGGGTTAAGCATTGTTGGCTATAATCTCTTTAGAAAAAATAATTTCATCTATGTCGGGGAAACTTCTTAGTACTAAAACTACTTTTTTTCCAAATGGAACGCCCTGAATATTTTTACACCATGTGATGTAGAATTGAATCTTCTGTCGAAAAGCTATAGATGTTCTTATACCTAACTCTATTGCCTCTAGTTTAGAATTAGCGATTTTTAGAAAATGTAGTTTTTAATTAGTATTTAATTAATAGTAGGTGCTGAAAAACAATTTTAACTTTAAGAGCATATAATAAAGACAAAATATAGTATAAAAAAACAAAATTTATTGAATACAATACAATCAAAGACGAAATGTTGTATGTATTATGTAGGTATAATAAAATCATAAGTGTTGTATATGACCTTCATTCGCTTGCAACAACTTTAGAATCCCGATTAAACTCATATTGTTGTAAGGGCCTGTTTTATTTGTTCGGGATCGTAATGCTATCAAAAGCTTTGGGTTACTCAGCGCTCTAATTCTTACATTGGTCTATACTGTTGACCGGGATATACACGCAGCGGATGTGGTGTCGGCATGAATAAGAGAATCCAAGGCCGTTAGATCAGAAACTTTAGTGGCTAAGTTCAAGGTCCATTGCGTCCAATCCTCCTATCATTAAACATTGTACCTACTCACAATCAGTATCCGATCTACTTCATAAGAAAAACGAACTGATATCCCATCCATTTGGTACCAGAAATATCTCCGATCAAACAGAGTATGAATGTCCTGCTACGCATTGGCTGCCACGAATTGACGCGTATGTAGTTGCTGTTTTTAAGGGGCGCTTATACCCTATTGAAAATGCGCTTCTCCTCTTTTATCTGCAAGCTTTTTTTGAATATTTATTTTGGGAAAAGTTAACTGGGGGTAGTTTATTTTTATTTGTTTTTTTTATAACAAGCGATTTATAAATTTAGCCGGGCAAATTAATTCCCAAAATACGCACCTCTACAGCAAACCACCCCAACTTCATTAAATTCTGGAAGTAGTACTGTTTGGATACCTTCTCTTGCAAATAATGCTCTGCGGCACAAACACACATCCCTCATTAACTCGACAACGTCGTGGAATAACTCGTACGTAATACATAAATTTGTAGGCACGACAACAATATTTTAGTCATTATACATCTTAATATTATACAGTAGTAAACGATAAGTTATTTGAAACCTACAGCGCACACTCCAACAATAACACATATGGATAACAGAAAAGTTCTTTACCCGTGCAGCATACTTAATTAGAAATTACCTCGATTCACGTTAAAAACCGATGCTGGGCCTCTAAATATATATTTGGTAGTAGGTACATTTTTCCGTCTATCTGTGGGTCGTTAATATTGAAATGAATAAAGTTAACTCTCATTTTATACGGGACCGTCAATTTCGCCAAATACCAAATGGATTTTTCTGGTATCACTAGGGAAATGAATTTTCCAAATATAAATCCGAGTCAATTTGTAGGTACTGTGCAGAGATAGGTTATCTTGTAACAAAAGTAAAATTTTCTTAGTAATTTAGATAGAAATATATTAATGTTCAAGTTACATACCAATTTGATTTAAAATTGAAATTGAAATGTCGTAGCCGAGTTAAAGTGTATGAGGAATGCCTTTGAACATAATTTCAATCTTGTTTGCCCTAAGCCACAATAGGAGGCTATTACATCTATTCAAAATATCAATCTTAAAAAGATCATAGGTCAAAGACTTCCCATATTTCATTCATTTTTTTATATGTTTTAGACATTTATAAGGTGCATTTGTGGCTACAACATCAAACTTCTACTCTTAATAGACAGAAAAACATATTATTGTTTTCAATATTTCTTTAGGGGAACTACACTCCGTATACACCTAGGGTGGCCCATCTGTATAGGGGTGAAACTTTTTTTATGAGTTTTTACCACCCTGTAGAAATGTTTCTTTATATTAAAACACATGTACCTTTAAGGTAGCAAATACGTCATAGCGACTAAATGTTGCTACTTGAAGCAGCCATTCAAGGAAATCTAAGGTGGTTAAACATACACCGTGTAGTCTCGTTCCAGTGTATTGAGGGATTGTTTTGACCTGGTTGTAGCGTTCGAGACTGCCTTGATAGCGCAGCCTGGCTGTCAGTCATTACATTTATTTTCCTCCTCATGCAGCCCCCTGTGCAATCATTTCTGCACAGGCTGCAAGGGCGAATACATCTGCCTGGAAGACAACATGCTTCCTCAGGCTTATGGATATTCTTTGATTAGGACTAGGCCCACAAATACCGGATCCCGTGCCCTGGTTGGATTTGGATCCGTCCATGAGTCAGTTATCAAGAGCAGTGATCTCACTATGGGCCTGGTCTCTGTTCCGTATGGAGATTTTAAGCTTTTCAGTGAAAATAATTTCGGGTGCCATCCTGTCCGTGGGCATTTGCAACAATGGCTCGTCCAGCATTGTACCCTCAAACCCTTAAAGTTGGGATGTCACAAGTTGTTGGCTTTCAGTCTAAGGATCGCATCTAAAAGCCTCCACTTTTACATTAAGTTCCAGCGGGAGGATGCCACAATGGTCTCCAAAGAAGCGGTCCTTGGGCTATTGATTGCACCTGTGATTCCCAGCAATGCCTGTTTCTGAACAACGGTTAGCAGCTTCACTGCGGAGGACACTTCTGTACTTCTCCACCAGACTACTGCTCCGTATGTTATCGCTGGTCTTGTCACGGCAGTATATAGCCAATGGATCACTTTCGGCTTTAATCCCCAGGTTTTGCCAGCAACTCTCCTGCAGCGCCAGAATAGTTGCGTGGCCCTGGTCGTTGTTGTAACTAAGTGATTTTTCCAGCTCAGTTTCTCATCGAGAGTAACTCCCAAATATTTTACCTCCTTGATTAATTGTAACTCCTGCTCAAACAGTCTACTACCGCCTAGTTTATTGAGTTTTCTCATTTTGGTGAAAGCAACCAATTTTTTTTTTTTTTATCATCAATCAAATGTATCTATGATTTCACAATACAACTTCCTATAGGGTAACTGGTGATAAATGAGTCAGGGTGCCACACACTGTCATAAACATACAAACCTCACTCAACACACACACTGAAGAATATTTACTTTCTTACAAGTAACAAACCGCATTATCTAAAAATGGATAAAAGGTACTTGTCAAAAGGCGAAAGCATCTTCGTATCAGCGCTGAAAGAGAAAAAAGGCTTCTTCTAAGATTTAATATTCATTGTACAAAATGTAAGTCCATATTTACTTACCTAGATCTTTTATTACTTTTTCATTGCGTTGATTCAGATGCGCCAAAATCCAAAATAATTCTCTAGGGCGGTCCAATATAAATGACGTATGATACAGGTATGTTAATATAAGCAGATATAAAAGAAATTGTAATTTATAGGAACATTTTACCAGTTCAAAAAAAAGACTTTATGCATTTTTTTATTTGCATTTTATTGATTTTCTTTTCGTAATACAATTGGCGCATCAAGGAAAATTATTGAACTGGTTTAGTATTTTATAATTATTGAACTCGTCACTAAAAAGTAGATACATTATCTATATTATTATTTACACATTTTAAGAATTTCCCACACTTATTTAAAACATAGGTAGGAAGTAGTGTTGGGTTGTGTATACAATACACAAATGAAGGCAGAATTGATATATTCCTTATATTTATGCTTACGTGTGATTACCATCAGCAGACGATCTTGACGTAGATACGTCCTCAAAACAAATATCGTTCTGTGCGTTAGGTTACGATAGAAGCCGGCGGCCTGTTCGGCATTTTGATGTGAAAAAAAGAAAAATGAATATTTCTGTTTCGGCCTTATTATTTAGTCCAAATTCATAAAATTAAAAAAGTTTTGTCATTAAGACATTGTCTTCAACATGCGTCGTTGAGCCGATTTTAGAAATTGTTTTAATAACAAACTTACAAATTTAAAAATTTAAATAACATAGAAAATGAAAAAATTAAACACGTTGGCGGCAAAATTCAAACATTATTTAAGACAAATACTGTTATAAAATTTCAAAAAATCGTCCGTACCGTTTTCCCAGAAAGCGCGGAATACTTTTCGGTATATTTATCTTTTGTCGCACACTTGGACGTCCAGGATTGCTTCATAAAACATTTTCAAATTTAAGAGGCATTTGTGAATTCAATCGCCGTTCATTTACTACAAAGAATACCAACACAAGATTAATTTGACTAAAACAGACAAGAAATTTACCACATTATATTATCATTACTGTTATCTGTCGATCAAACTACCCGAAGAATTCCAGGAATTTGTAAATTAAAAATGCGATCCCTTCGAGACGTCTTCTAACAACCAGAGTTAATACAATTTTCGAGAACGTACGTCGCAAAACCGATTGAATTAATAGGCGTCGCAGCACCCAGGAGACAATATTCCGGGAAGAGACGTACCCGTCTAGTGCGGAACAGCTCCGAACCGGTTACAGTCGTGTCTCCCGGGCCGTCTTTTGATTCACCGTGGAGCGCCAGTCGCGGAAATGGCCTATTAATACACGACAACCTTCTACTACACCTCTAGTCCTTCACCGTGTTCCAGCAGGTGGCACCGGCAGTGTGGGAAAAACGTTTGATTCCGCGGCAAATTATAGCGTCCTCGTTTCCGAGAGCAAAAATATCTGTCTTGGTATCTGCTTTAAAATTGAATCGACGTCTTGTGGGGATGGCTTGATAAATGATATGTTGACGAGAGGCATATTAATCTTCTCCTCGTCTGTCTCCCCGTTAAATTAATCTAGTGAATCTCCGGAGCTGAGATGATTAGAATTATGGGTGTAGGATGATAGCACATTTCATCAGATTTCTCTAGGTCTGAGGATATTAAATGGAGGTACGTGTCATTTACACGTACATACCTTTCGCTCAATATTTCGTTTATAGGAGTCATGTTAAATTGACGCAGTTAGTTTAGAAGTTTCCAAGGTGAACTCCAGCAGCACATTTCCCACAAATTAAGGTTTCAGTCAGGGAATGGGGACACTTTTTTTTACATTCGATATTACTGTAACGTTGCACGTTTATATAAAATAAATTGTTTAATTTTTTAAGTCACCTTTAGAGATAATTAAGAATTCAAATGTAATTTTTCTCAATTTATTTCAATCAAGGACACATTCTTTAATTTATAACTAAAGCTGCATGCTTTCTGAACCTTCCTATTTCTAATATCAGCATTGATATTGTTTGCTTTCATTTTATAGTACACACATAGAAGATTTTTTTGAATCAAATAAATATTTCTTTGCTTTAAAGAAACCATTTTATGTGTGTATATAAGCGCGGCTTTCTGTGTTAATAATCCCTTCTTTGACTGAACGCCGACAGCACTGATATCTGATATAGCTGTACCGACTCGTAGGAAAGAACTGCGTGGAGATTAAGAAGGATTCATAACCTGTAAATCTTTGCACACTTACTTTGGCAAGAGCTAGAATTTGTGGGTAAAAGTATTCCAACAATTTTGACAAAAGAAACTGCGATTTTGGAAGCCTGATAATCTGGTAACTAATTTCTTGATTATTACTTTGCATTTCTTTATAATTTTCTCTACTTTTTTTTACGTACTGCTGTGGTTAGACAACCCATTTTCGCTGAGTGTATTTTAAGTTGCATATTTTTCGGTTTTTTGATTTTTCCGATCCAGCTGATTTTCAATTTACCGAGATTTTTCGCAATTTTACTTTTGTTGAATGAAAAATCGCAGGGTTTAAGAGTTTATTGTATTATTTTAATTTGTGTAGTTAGAGTTTTTTTTTAATTTCCCCTCCATTCAATTCAATTGTCTATTGTTCGCTTGTGCTGATTTTATGCGTATTCTATTTAATATTTTATGTCTTATACGTCTTGCGTTGTACGAATTTTGAGAGAGGAATTTTTGTAAGAAAAAAACAATTGTAGTTTGTGTGTATGGACTTCCTTGTTCGAACTCTTGACGTGAGTAGACGTATTTTTTTAAATCTTTGTGCATATGTTGTAATCCTTTTGATTATTGCTAAAATTAATTGTTGTTTTTTTAGTCAATCAAGGTAATTCTTATCGTAATAATTTTAATTATTGACGGTACACGTAGTAGATATCAAAATCAATATTATTTTTTTTTTTAGGACGATATAGTTTAGATTTTTTTCTCTCATTATATTTTAAAGAGTTAATTTTCTGTTATTTCAATTTTACTGTTTAATTTTTTTTCTATCACCTCGTTTGGGTGAGTAGAAGCTTTGTTCTTTCTTTTAGTTTTTTCGTTTTTGTAAATTTCTTGCATTGTCCATATTGATAAAAATTATCGAAAACAGGAGATTAACATCATGTCTGATATTCAAGCAGTCATCAAGGCGCTGAGGTCACATGAAATCAGTCCCAAGACGGTCTAAATATGCCTAGGGAAATTAAACGAGCTAGACAAAAGGAATAAAGTAACCCTTCTGTGGGTGTCGCGTCACGCAGGAGTGGAAGGAAACGAGATAACTCTCGCAAAGAAAGGGGCTGGAATATCTTTTGTAGGACCTGAACCCTTTTGCGGGATAAGTAGCAGTACAATACTGAAGAACCTAAAAAGAGAAATGGATCCGCCAGAAAATTCTTATATGGGAGAATCTCCAGTGAATGAGGCAAAGTAACATTCTTCTGGGAACCCTAACCAGCAAGGGTTATTAGAAGCATCACCTTAGTAAGACAGATCTTCGCTATGCAGGAGTACCTTCAGGCTGTTGTAAACTGGAAGCACATCTAAATAAGCTTGGATTCGCAAAGGAATCTGAATGTAGATTTTGTGGGGAACAGGATGAAACACAACTGGGACCTGGGAAGATCCTATCTGATATTTTACACTTTTTGAAAGCAATAGGACTGGAAAGGCAGCTGTAAAGCAGCAAGAATGGAGGGCACAATAGAGCTCTTAGGTCGCAGTGTGACATCACGGCTCGATACATACTGACCGATTTTAAAAAAGGAAAAAAATTAACATTAAAACAAAATCATCGCCCTCCCCGTCTCACCTCTTCCGATGTTTAAAAAAAAATCAAAAATCTGTGTGTCATATGTTCAAATGAAATTCAACAGGTATTGGGTGTAGCGTCAAAACGTCCCGCCGTCAAAACGCTTGCATCGAAACGTCTCCTGTCTAAATGTCGATCGTGAGTGCTTCAACGAGGATTCTTGCACTCGATTATATCAAATGAATTATCGACGTTCATTAGCGTTATCGAGAACTCGGAACTCAGCAAAGCGAAGTTCCGAAAAACTAAAGACACTCCATGCATCTATACAATACGTTGTATCAGCCAAATGGAATAATCGGATAAATAAAAAATGGTGTGCGGTCAAAGAAACGCTGGACACTTGATTGGTATTTTTGTGCATTTTTTTTTATACATGGCATGTCGGTAACAGTGGCCAATACAACTTTTTTATTGTTAAATGCTACACCCTGTATATTATTCAATTTTGGATGCCTTCAGAAAATTATAGACATATTTTATGTAACAATTTTCTATCCATTCTTCAACTGCTTTAGTAAATATGAAAGCGTTTGCAGTGTTTTTGCAAAAAAATAGCATTAAAGAAGAAAATTTATTTGATTACAGAAATTTGCTACAACGCAGTCGAAAACTAATAAGTAATCTTATTATGTTTATTTCTTGATTATCGTAAAAATACAAAAAAAAAAATGCATTAATGTCAATGAACGGAGATGTTCAAAATGTCGCCGCTTTGCGCCTCCTGCAACATTGCTAATCTTAAATAGAAATTTCTTCTAACGTTATTCACATCTAGGCGTGACCATCTACTCGTAAGCGTTATTCGTCTAACAATAGGTCGAGGGTTTGTTTTGTATACAATGCTTTTGACATTTCCGTAAGAAGAACTCAATAAATATAGATGAGTAAATTATTAAGACCCTTTGATATTGTAATGCTTTCAACGAAATTTTTCTACTTTGCGATAGTCTGATACTGGAAATTCTTCATTCAGTTACCATCTGCAAACTGTTCTACACTTACTTAGACCCAGTTACTAAATCTGAGATATACAATATCATTATGAAAATGAAAAATTCAAAAATCTATGGCTTTTATCTGTAGGAAATTGGAATCTTAGTAAGTATTTACTTATAACAGCACCATTGTGTTTATATTATCAAACCACTCTTTTACTATTGTATGTTTCCTAATTGCTTAAAAGTAGAACAAAGTATACCAGTCCACAAAAATGGAGAGTCAACAGAACTCAGCAATTACCGGCTATTGCGCTAACAACCTGCTATTTCAAAATCTTTGAACAAGCAATTAGTAAAAAATCAGGTTTTCTATACCAAAAGCAAATAAAACTCTCACCAACATGGTTTCAGAACGGGTTTCTCAACTACAACTGCACTTATTCAATTCCTACATGAGATATACAGCACAATAGATAAGGGTGATATTGCTTTAGCAACTTTAATAAACTTGTCCAAAGCTTTCGACAGAATTGATTTCAAAGTACTTGAAAATAAACTTGAATATTTAGGAATAAGAGGAAATTGTAAGAGTTGGCTGCTATCATATGTTACACACCGACAACAAGTGGTATGCATAAACAGAACAATATCAAAAATGATCCCGCTCCAAACTGGTATTCCGCAAGGCTCTATTTTGGGTCCGCTATTGTTCATTATTTACATTAACGATATTACAAACTACAGTCCACGATAATAAATGCATATTATACGCTGATGACATTAGCATTGTAAGCAGCAAAAAAAAATATCGACGAATTAAGTTGATCTTGTAGTAAACAAATGGATGCTTTGTCCACCTGGTTTAAAGACAATAATCTCCTTATCAATGTAAATAAAACAAAAACAATCCGGTTTACCTCTCAAACTGTTAATGTAAAGGAAGTGTACTACGTGCGGCTCATGGGTAAAACATTGAACAAACATCTTCGGCTAAATTATTGGGTGTAACGTTAGATCAAACGTTAAATTGGGAAGCACATATACAGCTACTTACCAAAAGTATTGCCAGTCTCTGCTACGAGCTAAAATGTTTACATACACTAACGAACATTGAAACTTGTATAACATTTTACTAGGGTCAGTTTCTACCTAAACCAACATATGGCATAATCTGTTGGGGTTGTTCTACGTCTGCACAAAGGATATTTTTATTATAGAAAAGAGCTATTAGAAATATGTGTGGAATGCGCTATTATGATTCATGTAAAGAAATTTTCAAACAGAGAGAGTTACTTACAATTCCATCAATTTACATCTTCAAATGTATTATGTATATAAAGGAACATATAGGACAGTTTACTGCATATAGAGATAATCATAGCTATCATACAAGGCACAATACAGATTTACAAATTCCACGGCACAGACTAGCTCAGTACGAAACAGATCCCATGTACAAAGGCACTATATTTTACAACTACCTCCCAAACGAAATTAAAAGTATTAATATCATTAACGCATTTAAATGCAAATTAAAGACATTTCTTATTTCTAAGACATACTACTCAATATCTGAAATATATAAGGATGATTTATTCATATTAATTGGTATTGGCCTCCACCTTACCTTCATTTATTTCTTTTTTCTCATATTGTTTCATTTCTCATTTTAATTCATTAATTTAGTTTATTTTTAAATATTATATTTCTAATCATTATTATTTTGCTGTAAATATATATTGTATTATCATTATTTTCGTTACGGTTCGAAGGCGTTTGAATATTTTTGTTGACATATCCTATATCTTTATAAAAGATCTGCAGTACAAATAAAGATTATTATTACTATTATTATATATGACCTTGAGCGAGTGAATCATTAAGGAGCGTTATAGATAGACTTTTTTGCGTAATAAATAATCCGAAAGGTTTGTGAAATTTGTGGCCGAAAAGGTATAAAGTCAATCTACCAGCAAAACAATATTTACAATTCTATTCATTGATCGCTCCAGTATTACATATGTATTATATAGACGCAATTTCGGAGTTTTTATCTTACCGGATTTCCGAGTTCTCGATAAGCTAATGAATGATCGATTTGATATAACTGACTGCAAAAATCGCTCGTTAAGCACGTCACTACTAAGGATATACCTTTGGTTTTCTGAAAACGTAATTATAGCTCAACAATGTAGAACACTTTTTTTTTTAATTCTTAAAATGCAGTTCCTTGTATCTTAAGATATTGAACAAAAAGCAACAATAATATATAAAAAACATAACTGATTGAATTCTTTGGGTTTATAAAGGAATTTCAGGTCTTTCGAACAGACATACAGTTAAAAATTCTCTTCATGAATAGAACACTCGTATTCCTATTTCTTTGCTGCTTGGAGATGGCCTTCAAAGCCGCGTTCCCACAGCCTATCAATTACTTCTGTGGACGGATAAAGCTTGAACTGCTTGTCATCTTCGATGCAGATTTGTGAAAGAATTGTTTTCAATCAATTTATTAAGCCATGATAATATCTTGTTCGTTTTTGATGTCCAAACTATAGAATTTTTCAAATATGAAAGATCGTTGCTTCTCAGATACCTTAGCGAAATATTTCAAGAGACGCTTAAGGAATTAATTTATCAAATTTAAATTAAATAAAACTCACAATATTACTAGAACTGATGGAGATAAGCTGCTATGTATTATTATATTTGGAATCATCAAAAATCATCGAGACTGCTTAACATCCACAAACGCAAAATTACGATCGATTTTCGTTGGCTAGTGCTGCACTAATGTCAAAATAAGCTCGCTTAAAACCAGTTCAAATTAGGTAATTTTCTATACGACCAGTTTAGCGACTTTAAATCTCGATCGTTCCTCATTTAAATTCAAAACAAAGAGACGGTAACGTGACAAATGACATCTGCTTACATAAATTATTCTCACCTCCACTCGTTTCTATCTCGTCACTCAACTATTTCTATTTAAAGAATATACCCTTCTCGTGTCTTCTCTTACGAAAATATCCAGCTTGTCGCTTTAATATTATACGCCTTCTGGCCAAGCCTCCAAGGCGTTGCGTCAGATCTTAACTGACGGTTACGTTGAAAACAGTTTTAGACGTATAAATTCGCAGTAGCTTTTGACGTATATGTTGAAGGAAATAGCGATGTTCTTATATATACAGTTCCACAATGTATAATAGCTAATTAGTCAATTTAATGATGCATAGAAATATAATAGCCGTAATTTTCTTGATGTCGTTTTAAGTTATAGGGGAGACTTTAATAAGCTTCGCCTTTCATGGCCACTCCTTAGTAAACGCTTGTATGTACAACGAAATAAATTTTAATTTACAGCTGCCTTTCTTCAGAATTTATGGGTTATTTAGGAATTTTCTAAAGTATCGCAGTAACTTATAACAGATAAACTTTTATTTATGATGAAAAGCTAAAAATACATTTATCCTAGGACCCCGTCCTCATCTAAAGTACTGCACGAGGCTACATATTCTAAGTACTATATGGATTGCATAACAATTGAAATGTTCCTACTCTAACTAAATAATTTCCGTATAATCATTAATAGTAATTATAATTACATAATTATTTCCTCATATACTGGACCTAGCCTTATCAGAATTCCACCATATATGGGGCCTTCATATTATCAACATCCTTCACTATACAGAGTGTCCCACCGAACTGAGTCATTTTAGATTTTTTTAAACTTCCTAGCCAGAATTGATTTTGAAACTAGCAGTGTAGTCATGGCCTACTGTGGTCTATTTAAGGAAAATTTTCAACTTCATAGCACTTCGGTATATAACAGGGTGTTAATATCAACTTTCTTATTTAAATGAAATGATAAATTTTATCGGTACAATGAATGTATCGAGTCATTTGCAATTTAGTTACATCAGGCGTCCCTATCCCTGACTTCAACCGTTTTTGAGATATTATGCATCTGATTCGTTGATTTTTTGACGTTTGCACTATTTTCAAGTGAAATTCAATAGCTGATGAGGTATCAGATATTTAGTGGTTCTCTAATGTCGATGTAAGTACAAAGACGTAGGTAGAAAGTGTTATATGCAATAATGACCAAACCACATACAGGAGGTGTCGAAAACGCATCTCGAATGTGCATACCTTTAAACCAACAAAAATTTTTTACTTCAAATGGAACATGGTATTTTACTACAGCATTGAATGCCAGTGTAACTACATCGATTGACTTAGGGTTGGTCTATACTCTATTTTTGATAGTTTTTGAGATAGCTTTTATTGCCTAAATATGAAGACTACTTTTCAAGTTTTGAGTAAAATAAAATATTTTTTCCTAAAAACACTCTGCATATTATTGTTTCAGAATGATGCATTATCTTTTTTTTGCACTGTTGTTCTCTACCTGAGATAAATTATCACGGAAGTTTTTCATTATTAGCAAATTAATGTAATTGTAATTATAAAAATATTAATAAGCCAGTAATTATTAGCGACAGCAAATTACATGTTAATATTTTTACCTGCTTATTAAATATATCGAAAATAAGTCAAATCAAAAAAAAAAACTAAGAAACTATTACTCTAAAAGAACATTTATATTAGACATTCTCTAAGACTTTCAATAGTTTATTCCTGATTTATGTTATCTGTCTGTATCGCTTAATACCTAGCTTAATACAAAAAGCCAAGAGGCTGTATTTGTTTTCGGAGATCACATTTCAAACGGCTCACTACAAAGAAATACCTGTCTAGTAAGTAAAAAATATTGAAATATTATGATGTATTTAGGATATCTGCTTAATTCCTTATCAATTTGATTTTTTTTGAGTTTTATTCATTGCAAGTAAGTGTAGGTATCTAATCATTGTTACATTCTTCATGAAGTATAGTACTACCTATAGTAACTAATAGTCTTTGAACATGCTATTACCACCAGACTACAAGACTACCTTGAGAAAAATAAGTTTCTGTCAGACAACATGGTTACCGAAAAGGCCGGTCAACAACAACAGCAGTCTTTGTGGCAATAAATTATATCTACAATGCATTTGATAGGTGCCGAGGTTGATGTGACTATCTTGATTTAAGTAAAGCATTCGACACGCCGTCCATCAGGGGCTGCGCAAATAAACTGAACACTATGGCATCAGGGGAAACACGTTGCAGTTGTTAAGTTCTTGACTTTTCAAACAGAATACAGATAACAGAATGGCAAAACACCCAATAAGACACCAAAACGACAAGAGAATAGAGTTCCACAGGGGTCTATATTAGGGCCCCTGCTTTTTATCATATACATCAACGGCTTACCTAGTAACATTCGAAATGCAGAACTTTGTTTATATGCTGACGATACTTCTGTTTTGACTCAAAGTAAAAATCGTGAACGACCTTCAAGACACCCAAAACGATCGTCCCGAGGCCAAAAAAATGGTTTGCTGCAAATAACTTAAAGATTAATACGGTTAAAACCCAGACACTTGCGCTCTAACTAAAAAAAGCAGGAAAGCAATGCAGCGTTAAATCCTGGGCTTAGTGATTGACAGCAGACTGAGTGGACAGAGCATATCAAATCCCTCGCACCTAGATTAACATCTGCATTGTTTGCGATAAAAAGACTGAGGCATGTATCTACCAACGAAGCGGTCAGATCAGCCTATTTTGCTTCCTTCCACTCCTTGATCAGCCATGGTATTATTTTTTGGGGTTCTATCCAGTTCTGCAGAGAGAATCTTCGTGCTGCAAAAAAAAAGCAATTAGAGCTAATATGTGACCTTAAGTATAACGAGTCTTGCAGGTCCTACTTTAGAAGAGAGTCGATACTTACGCTGCCTTCAATTTTAATACTACATTTAGTAATATACGTGCACTCTCACAAAAAAAAGACTTCGCATTTAACGGAGAAAATCACGACTATCAAACCCGAAACAGAAACAATCTACTAACACTCTACCATAGACTGACGCAGACACAGCATTCCGTCGACTATTGGGGGTCAAAGATATATAATACATTGCCGTTGGATCTAACATCGCTATCCCTTAATAAATTTCAACAAAGTGTGAGACGTAAACTTTTGGAGATGGAATGTTACAGCATGAACGCATATATAAGTAGAGCCTAAGACATCTACATCCAGTTTGTTTTTGTGTTTCTTATTCATATATATTTGACAAATGTAACATGTGACATGTTTGATTTTAATGACCTTATTTGTAATTGTTCTATTCCAAATAAACGCCGAATTATTATTATTATTATTATTATTATTATTATTAAGTCTAAAATGTTATTTGTATATATAACTTTCAATGTTTTTCTTATTTCTTTCGATTTACAATATTTTACATGTTAGAAGAAAATGTGTGAAGGAGTTGACAGCATGTAGGATTACTAAAATATGATATGAACTTGTTTTAATAGTACTGCATAGGTTTATCGACTGGTAATTTGGTAGCACTACATACAATTGGATATCAACGTTTGTTAGCAACATCAGCAGTGTCTACTTAATAATCTAATCATTAATGTACGTACTCTATGACTAAAAGACATTACTATTAGTAAGAAACTAACTTTTTTAAATTTTATTTATTATGTTCCTTTACTTTATATACTCTTACAGGGATCATGTGTATTATAAATTGTATACCGGTATGAAGATAGCATTGGATTCCAGCAATGGGTATCTTAGCCATGACTATAGACTTAAAACAATAAATAATACTGTATTCTATTAAAACGACATGATTTCTATAAAAACCACTAGTAATGAACCGTTTGGTATTCAACATTAATCGTATTAATGGAAGCTGTTCCGTGATCTGAAACAAATTTCTTTGCAAATTCTTAACGAGTAGAGGTAGAGGAACATACAGGGTGGGTAAAAATCTGCATCCATTTTTGTAAGGTTTTTTTTTTTATAAAGTATGGAATATGATATTAGACGTAAAACGACGAAACCGATTTAAAAAACATATATTGCTATGCTAATAGGTTACACAAAAACTCAATTTTTTTGCGATCTTCTAACGAGCATAAAGCAAGGAACATACAGCGCGCGTATAAATCTGCACCTATTTTGTAAGATTTTTTATTTATGACATATTAACTTGATACTCGACGCGAAACGAGGATACCGATTTAAAAAACGTCTATTGCTATGCTAATGGTCACAAAAAGCTCCAGTGTAACGAGGTAAAAAATGACGCAATCGATACTATTACATTTGTTAACCCTGATATCATTTATTCAAACTCGACACTAAACGTATGTACTGCTTGTACTGGATGCTCAAGCATAACATCAAAGGAAAATAACAAAAAAAAATGAAAAAATTTAAATTTACTAGCTCAGCGGATAAAATTTTAAAACGGCGCAAAAGACTTAAGAATCTCAAGTTAATTTCAGAATTGAACTATTCATGAAAAACAAAATGAGCTAGATAAAAGTGACTCGACGAAAACACAAAAACTGCAGGAATCTAAAATAAACGAGAGGACAATTCAAAAATCCTCTAAACAAACAAAAGACAGATTTGTTCTAGAAGAAAATCCAAATCGCACAAAAAATCCACGTGTCTCAAAATTAAACACACTAAAAATTAATTAAACGTGGACAGAAAACAAGTGTATAAATATAATGAAATTTAATCACAAGCCAAAGCTTCATTTCACCTAATCCGAGTGAATTATCTCAAAACTAAATTGAAAACTAAAAACGGAAAATTAAACTCTTTAAACTAAAAAACAAATTCTTCTAAAAACAAATTACAATAACAGATCTTAGTATCCAATATGTGCAACAATAAACACAACAGCAATAATAATTAAAAGAGTTCTTATAGCTGATAAATTTCAAATAAAACAAAACTACATATTAAATGAAAATGAAATACCAAAAATGCATCAAAAAATTAAACACATCTACTTACGGGTATCTTCAAAGAACTACCTCTAAGAGGCCAACCATAGCATAACATGCACAATTTAACAATTGCGTGCCAAAGCGGCGCACATGAAATGCAAAGAAATCTCTAAATATTACATGAAAAAATATATAACACTACCGGTGACGCAATAAGTACAAAAGATAAAATTAATATACACAACACAGACCAATTAAAACTTAAATTTCATTAAACAAATCTATACAAAGTCTTGCAAAAATAAAAATATAGACCTGGAAACACAGACGTAGCATGCATAGGATAATTCGAAAAAAAAATACAAATTGAATTTCCGAAATCCGGGGTGCCAGACCATAGCAGTACGTTGCAATGTATGATAACAGTTTCTTTATCTATTCATTCTCACGAGTGTAACTTAATATTAGAATTATCACTCCCTACAGCTTTTCTAAGAAAAACCTTCGCATACGATGACAATAGTAGATAGAAGTAAGTTTCGACTAGACCTCTAGAAAAAGATATATCTTCCTCTGTTTTTTAAGTTTATCAAATCTAATCAATCTAATAGGTGCTACTGACTACTTGGTACTTTCCTAGGGACACCTCAAGATTCTTCGGGGCAGAAATTACGAACGAAACGGGAGAGATTTTCTCCAAAATGAGGCATGGATCCATCTCGTCGTGGGATAAATTTGTTGCAATATTGTTTCGCAGCGTTGCTTAAAGCGTGGACATCCATTAAAACTTTGTTTCCGACTTCATAGCATTCGCTGGAGTGCCGACGATAGTCAGTATACTTCTTATTGGACCTTCATTTCTCCTTAAGCTTCAATTTTACTATTTGAGCCAGAAGGAATGGTCGAGTTAATTTATCCGCAAACCGTTGTGTTCGATACGGTATTTCCTTCCAGCGTGGCTTAAACAACGACTAGCGTATGCAACGGGTCTCTCATCCTCTCCTTCCCCCTGGGAGGAACATCAACCAATACTAGAAACTACCGTCGCATTCAGAATATGGTACACCAAGTTACTGCCCTCATCATCTATGAGTGTTCCAGACATGTGTGTTAGAGAACTTTACCGCGACACTGGGTTCTTTCCACAGTGGATACAAAGTATTTGGGTCATCCCGGAAGTTCCATCTCATTTCTGAGGGATTTAGTACCATCTGAGCCTTCACGATGAAGTCCATACCTAAAGTGATTTGCTATACTCATGCTCTGGAATGGCAACAAATGCCGTGCGTAGATTGCGTCCGTCGATAATCACATTTACTTCGACACTTTCTGTGGTCACTCGTTTTGGTTAACCATCGGCCTTGGTCATACGCTGCTCATTTCAAAAAGAATTTTTTTCTACTTTAAAGATATCCATGTCGACATGAGTTTCTGATCACCCTGTATATGATATTGCAGTTACCACTGGCGCAGTCAATATCTATCTATTCTACTTGTACAACAAGTACACGGTCTTGCATCAGTAGAATATCCTAATGTCCTAATTTTATTAGAAAAAGTAAAAACGTCACAGTTTTGACAGAATTGCAAATATCTCAAAAACGATTAGCTTTAATAATAGTGGACATTAATATAAACTCATCAAAATAATGCGAGCAATACACTGGATCCACAAAAATTGCACCATTCTATTTAAAATAAGAAAGCTGATATGGACATTCTGTATACCAAAAGTGCTATAAGGATGAAAATATTTACCTTAAATAGATCATAGTTGGCCATAACTATTCTGTAAGGTTCAAAGTCAAATTCAGAAGTTCGAAAAATTCTTATGATCCAGTTTGGTGGGACACCTGTATAACAGATGAAACAAAAGCATACTTCCGGTAAAATGAAAGTGGCTGTTTACATGCGTATTTTTCAGAAAATATATTGCCCTTAAAGAGACGAAAATATATAGGTCAACCGGTCATTTAGATATCTTTGGTAAGTTATAGTTGATTTGTGAAATAATGATGTAATTAAGAACCAATTATTACAGAAAGCGTGTAATCTTATTTTGGGTACTTACTAATGGTAAACGATATTATTTCTTTCTTATCAACAAAACCTCGTCCATAAATTCTTGTAGATGAAGTCTATTTCTTATGTGAGTATTCTCCATTCAAAATCAATAAGTACACTTCTCGCAGGAAAAATGGGGACAACCGGCAATCGAGAGTTTTAAAATTTGTTGGGTGTAAATGCAGCTTTAAGCAGAAATATAAAAGTATAGAGAGAAAAAAGTTTATACATTGAAAAAACACATTGAGTTTATCTAGCGGCTTTTCTTTTAGAAATACCGAATAACGGAAATAGCAACTGCAAAAAAAAAAAAACAAAACAAAGTAATCTTAATAAACGCTTCAGTTAGAAAATATAAGTATTTAACTTGTTTGATGTTATGTAGAGATAATTCTTTTTTAAAAAACATATGGTGATGCCGGACTTAAAATTATTTTATTTGCATGGGTAGTAACTCAAAGTCAAAAGTCCAGCGGTGTCAGACAAGGAAAGCAAATCGGTAGTTCCCGCAAAACCTCAATAGAGGAAGCAAACACTATATGTTTAGTAATTATTGTGTAATAATATAATGTGATTGGTATTATGCTGTCGTTGGCATACCTTATATGGAGGGGGTAGTTGGATAGTTCGTCCGTGGCTTATGGCGGCTGTGGCTGTGGTTCGTGTGGTTCGTCACTAGATGGCCAGTTGTTTTTAATCTATTTTGTTCTAGAAGTGCGTTCCAGATTTCCGTAGTTAATATATCTCTGTATTACTTTATTTTACATTCGGTTATTATAATAGGGTTAGTTTGAGTGTTTAACTGTTATTTTTGTTTTATTTTACCTGCAGCGTTTTTTTTTTTGTTCTTATTACATCAAACATAGTCAACATACTTCTTATCATAGCAACTTTTAAATATATGTAGGTATTAACAGAAACTGAATGAAGTTTATTTTTTGCACGTTTATGTTAATATTTACTTATTCTCACTGATACAAACCAACACGGGCAACAATAATAATACATTTGTGGCGTTATATACGCAGGTCAATTAGCAACAAAGTAAATGAAAAACACAAAAAATATAAGAATAAAATCATACAACTTAAAGTAATAATATCACATGGAAATAATTAGATGAATGCATAAGATCTAATAGACCATATGAATCTAAGTGAATATATTACTTAAATTGTACGCATATACCTACTTTCTTGAATAGATAAATAACACCCATTTAAATATACCGCTTTTGTGATAGCACCCGCAAAAAGCTCATTAGAGCGCGAATGCACGCGAACGTTTCTATATACCTAAGATTCTGTTCTATACAATTCTCTATGATTACTTCGTTAGTGCTGCTTTGATATATTACTTGGTTCATTTATGTTCGTGAAGGCTTACTTCAGCAATAGACAATTATCAATCAGCCTCACTAGTTTCGGAAAAATGTGATTTCATAGATTCATTGATTACACTATTATGACTGCATTCACTATTATTCTAAATATGTATTATTATAAAGTTTCTTCTATATATTAAAAAAATACCAAAAAATAGTGTTAAGGTTATTAAAAAATTCTTAACCCAATTAGCTCGCAAAGATATATTTATATTATAACCACTGCGTTTATTGCATATTCAAGAAATATATTTTATCTATGGCCTGTGTAATCCAATGTCGTTGTTCTATTTTCTTGAAATATGGCCAGCACTTGGTCTGTTTATCAACTGTTTATGGTACACAGCTCCGGTAATAGTAATGAGAAAATATTAGAAGTATCCAATTCAAAATATATTAGCAAGTAACCTGAAATTACGAACAATATGTTTTCTTACAATATAAATGCAACAATATTGTAAATAATTGTTAATGCAAGTTCTTCATTTCTAACACAGTAATACACAAAATAAAATAATTTATTAATATTTGCAACACAAATTTGTGAAACAGCAGTTTAATTTGTTGAACTCCACAAGAAAATGACTAATAAGGAGTAATGGGTATAGCACTAATTTTAATTTTAAAGCCTAAAATAATTCTTTTACTTTTCTGATAACGTCTGTTTAAAATACTGTATTCTCTGTAGGTAGCAAGTAGTAATAATAATTTGTGGAATATTATAATCCTTTCAGATTAAAGGATTGGAAACATTTTCTCCAAATAATATTGTTAAAATTCTATCATATGTTCTAGTAAACATGAAATATGCTAAATATATATTTTTAAATAAAGCTCAATAGTCTTTCGTATTACTACAATTTTTTGCGAGGATATTTCCTTGTTTATTTTCATTTTTCTTATCATCAAAGAACATGCGCGCACGTCATCCAACTATGATGTATTCTACTATTCTAATGTATAAATTTTTTTTCTCTATTATATGTTACTGTTTAACCTGAATCAAATTATCCTGTTTAGAATGTAAAATCCTTCCCTAAAAGCTTATTTACCCAAACAAATTTTAAAATTCTCAATTGCTGGTGTTCCCCGATTTTTTTCTGTGAGAAGTGTACGCCTTTCGTTCAAAACGATTCAAATTTTATTTAGAATGATTATGTTTCAAAGACGGTTTTTTCATTCATGTTTTTTAATGATAATAACCGAAGGTCTTCTTTTTACAAATTTTCTAGTCAATTTAGCATGTTTCACAAATTCCCAAGGAAATACTAAAATATCTACTGCAAATGTAAAAGGGAATTAGATTATTAGCTCAAGCTTCAGTGTTTTAAAAATGTAATTTAAACAAAGCGTGCATAACGAAAATTCTCTTAGTGCTTCCGGCATGATTATTTGAAACATTCTAAAAGGTTTTTGTCAGGTATAAACATTTCTACTTTTTATTTGCGCTGGGGAAAATGTTGAAAAATAGTTACCATTCCTTTAGTACGTAAAGCGTATAAAAGAGGTGTGCCGAATATAACAAAGGATTCCTATTACCTGCTAAGAACAAATAAAATACACCGAACACCCACACTACAATTGATCATTACTTACAAGTCTATTACATGCATATTTCTTTGTTGTTTAACTATGAACCGTGTTTGTGTGATGATTAGAGTTGGGCAAATTTTCCTATTGTTCGCTTGTGCTGATTTATGCGTATTCTTATTAAATATTGTCCATTGTAATGTTTACGTCAGCGTTGTACGAATTTTGAGAGAGGAATTTTTTGAAGGAAAGAGAATTGTAGGGTTTGAAAAAATCTTCCTTGTTTCCACTTATTGATGTAAGTAGACGTTTTCTTAAAATAGTGTTGCCATTTAGTTAATTTATTTGTATTTTATAAAAAATCAACATGATTTTGTAATATACGCCAATCAAGCAATCATAGTTTGTAATAATGTTAATGTATTGAAAGTGTAACACTTGGTAGATATAAAGATCATAATTATTTGTTGTTTGAGAAGAGTTAATTTTAGTTTTATTTGCTCATTTATAGTTTCGTAAGAGTTTTTTTTTTTTTGTTATTCTATTTCGCAGTATCATTTTATTTTTTCTATCATCTCGTTGGGTGATATTTGTCCACGCTTAGATTGATATTATTTGTGAAACCAGGTGGATAGAAATTCAAAGGTTTTGCATATTGAATAATCTTCCTGAACAAATCAAACCTTTTTTTTTCTTGCTGTGCATAGGAAATAGCATTGTTCTATTCTTAAGTTAGCGTCTTGTACAATTTTGATTGTAGGCCAAAACTTTCAGTTCACGGTTTTTTTTTTCTGCACAATTGTATATTTTAACACGTTTGTTTAAATAAATTTTGTTTTATTTTGTTTTATGGCGTCAGTGGGTTATAAAAATTCTGTTCTTTTATTTTATATTAAGCCTTTATTAGTGGTAATCACCGTGCGCTTTCGACATTCGGAAATTTTAGTCAATTTAGTAAAAGTATCGAAGAAGTAGCACGAATGTTGGGAAAAAATAAATATTTCAAAATATTATTTCGCAATAAATTATATTTTACGCGAAAATCTACACTGAGAAAAATGGGCTAAGTAAAGTGTTTACTTGATAAAAAATTATTTACAATAGATAAAGTTTTACTTGCAAGTATTCTCGCTAATTAATACCTGCAACTAAACCCTGTTTCCTGAATGCAAGTTGTTACAGAAAATAGGGCTTTTATTAGCGGCTATTACACAGCGTACCTGAAAAATTTGTGGTAAGTAACGTATTACTTATGACTGCTAGTACTGTATCTAACTACAGCACATGATTAGTAGAAGTAACAACAATGCTGAATGCTATTAAACGTCATGTATTTTCTTAAATAGGTAACAACTTGCCACAACATTTTTTTTTTTGAGTTTTGCTGTCACCCCGTGATTGCTTTACTATTCCTGATTGGCTGATTGGCTAATGGCAGGCGCGTGCTAGTGCCAAGTAGCAGAATCCCAGCGAAAGAAGAAGTACCGAGAAAAATGGGCTAAGTAAAGTGTTTACTTGATAAAAAATTATTTACAATAGATAAAGTTTTACTTGCAAGTATTCTCGCTAATTAATACCTGCAACTAAACCCTGTTTCCTGAATGCAAGTTGTTACAGTAAATAGGGCTTTTATTAGCGGCTATTACACAGCGTACCTGAAAAATTTGTGGTAAGTAACGTATTACTTATGACTGCTAGTACTGTATCTAACTACAGCACATGATTAGTAGAAGTAACAACAATGCTGATCGCTATTAAACTCATGTATTTTCTTAAATAGGTAACAACTTGCCACAACATTTTTTTTTTTTTGAGTTTTGCTGTCACAACGTGATTGCTTTACTATTCCTGATTGGCTGATTGGCTAATGGCAGGCGCGTGCTAGTGTCAAGTAGCAGAATCCCAGCGAAAGAAGAAGTACCGAGCCTATAAGCAATCGGATGTTTCAAGATTGTAATTTTAAACCACGTGGTGGGATATTTGAATTCCCCATCATTGTGAGATATCTGCCCCCACTGGTGAAGTTAAAGTGTAGATGCCGTCGCTAGGTGAGTGACAGTCCAAGTGCCACCTGCAGTTAGGGATACCCCGACGAAGTAGCCGTTTTCGAGGCTATCACCGGACATAACCGCCACGTACGCCAACAGAGGATCAACTGGCCGAGTCAACACCCAGTGCAAAGTACCAACAGGAACTGCAAGTTTTCCGCCTAGGTATATTATTTCTTTGTTTGTTATTAGTTGTAACTTCAAAGCCATTTGTCCTTTGTTTAGATTTCAATAATTTCAATAACTAAATAACGTTTCAAGGGGGCCCACTTACCTTATCTTTTATTATTGCTTTGTTCATTTTTTCATTACTAGGGAATATATTTTATGAGCCATTACGTTGTAAAATTGTGTAAAATAGTAATTAAAAATTATTTGCAAACAATTTTGAATTACGCATTGCTCGGTACGCAGTACTTATAGTTGCGATTGCATAAATATCGAAGATTTGTGGAACTTTTTCTTGTACTTTATCAGCTATCCACACAGAGTAAACAGTAACTATAAATAAATATTCACTAAACTTCCTCGTTTCCTACACTACCTATAGTTGAACAACAAATTTAAGGTAAGTGTATTTATTGTATATTTATAGCAAACCATTACCTTTTATATATCAGGTATTTAGTGAACGTGCATTAATGATACGGTTTCCTTATCACAAGTAATCTAAATAGCTTATACTAATTATGAAGGTGTGATAGCTGTTATAGAATAGTTCACTCAACAACAATACAACTACTACTTCACAAGGACAAATCTTTGCTTACTGCAACTACATATATTCTTTGGCTTAACTACTTCAGTTTAATTATCATAAGTAACTTTATAAATTACCGGTATGAAGCAGACCGTAAGTAGCTTAGATTGCATATTACATTACTTGAGGCCCGCGTCGCAATACGTATCTGCTCCGCCGGACAATTGCCCAATTCTAGCTATGGGTGCCTTTATTCAAGTAAACTGCTTCTGACCGGCTCAATGAATCTACTACAGCGGTCCTGATTGTACTTATGTGATGTGCGTATCGACCAGAATGGATGAGCCATTAACCCGCTCGATTAATTGAAAACCGCTTGGCTGGGTATTGTGCGGCCTAAACAGAGATTGAAGATCAACTGGTTACTTTGATATAAATACGCTTTTTTTAAAAGTGCTACGTCTAGGTATGAGTAGGTGATATGATATATCTAAAACACACCACAACACAGTTAAAATATTTCCCATCGCTTCATATATTACTTAGTTAATTACACATTAATTAATAATGCTCATTAAATATATATATAACACTTAGCTAATTATACGAATAATTGTACTTGGTATGGTTGACGAACGATACTAAGCTGTAATCAATCGATTTGTAAAAGATAATATCTACAAGCGTATGAAGAAATTAAAGGGTACAGAGATCGTGCTTCGAGAAGATCTGACCGTTCGGAATTTACCATTAATAATGTCTATAAAAGTTAAAGGCTTTACTCTCATAAGCCACTAAAAAGTGCGCTTAAAGCTATATTTTTGAAAAATATAAAATCCTTCCTCTTTCATGTTTATACATTTTTGAATCGTCATGTTACATATACCAGTCAAAAGTAAATATTCCGACCAACGCGAAAATTCATGATTATACACTAGAAATAGAAAGATCAACTGTCTTACTTCTAGCTCAATTAATATTATTAGTCAAGGTGCATATAACTTAGGAATAAAATATGTTAATATTTACCAACGAAATTAGATGTCATGATAGTTATAAAAGTTTTCGAATGTCACTAAAAGCATTTTTGTTACAACATTTTTTTAACTCCGTGACTGAATATTTCGGAGAGTAATACGATCTTCTTTTGCTTTGTTTTGTTTTTTTTTTTTCTGTTTATAAATTCCTTTTTTTGTTTTTTGTATCTTATTATTAAGATTATTCATTTATTGTTCTATAATTTTGCTTTTTAGTTTGGTGGTGGCTTCATTAATTGTGTTTTCATTAATTGTGTTTCCTGACTTATTATACACACAATTGTGTCTTTAATCAATAAATATTATTATTATTATTATTAGTCTCTCAAGCGAATGAGTACTACTGTCACACATAATGTAAATACCAAAAATTAGCTCAATCGATAGCACGCCATTCAAGATATTGGCATAAGGGTGAACAAATTTATATTTTTTTCTCAGGTATTACTGAAGCTATCACGTTAAAAAAAGTATCTATGTAAATAAATACTGATGATGGGCATTCTATAAAAAATCAGAGGCTAGTATCAATATTTTCCCCTTATGAGAGGTATTTTTTTAGTTTGGTTTAAAGTGCCAAGTTAACTTTTTGTTAAATTCTATTCTGCCGGGGTTAATTTACATCAATAGATACTGTAGAATGAAATTTAAAAAAAAGTGTTTAATTATTCCTTATAACAATAAATTAAATAGCAGGCTGTACAGTTTACTATCCCAGCGAACTAATCCGTTGAAACACAGATGGTGCTGCCATAGATGGAATTCGCAGAATAAATTTATTATATTTTTGACAGGCGGTAAAAAAAGATTATGGCTACCTATGATATTTTGACAGGATTCAAAATAGATTAAATAAATTGCTCTACGAGTAGCTGAGCACGTGAGTAAGCTAGGGTTGCAAACTAATTCAGTCAAAAGTCGGGTATTTTTATTATACAGTTTTATCACAGTATAACACTATGGACATAATTGTCGGCACCTTTGATGCTTTGTAGACACGCTTTCATGACCTCCAAATACAAAGTGAACTTAGGGACATCTTTTAAAGATGGCGTAATAAATAATGGCGAATATAGTTCAAAACAAAAAATTTCAAATAAATACGATTTTGTGAAAAATACCTAAGTATTCTATTACATACGATATTATACCTATGTATAACATAATAGATATTAATTTATTAATGTGATGTTTGTTTTGACATGGAAATGTTTAAAAGAATCATGACGAGTAGTGGAAGTTATAAGCAAATAGCTTTATAAGTTTTTTCATAGCATTAGAAATTAACTGCAAAATGTATTATAAATAAATAACAAATTCCTCCGTTCAAACATTTTTAGGTTTCAAATATCCTAATTGATAATGTGATACTTGTTGGTACAAAAAAATATGGAGAAACATACTGCTGTGGCAGTATTTAAGTTGCCTAATTTGCCATGATTTTCCGTTTTGCTGAATCGTATCGAGAAATTTCCACAATAATGTTTAGTTTGTTTAATTTTAGTTAAAGAGTTAATTGTAAAATTTATTTAATTAAGTGTTAAGTTTTTTTAATTAATTCTTTTCATTAAGATATCTATTGTTTCTCATATATATTTAATGTTTGTTCTACTAGATTTTGTGCGTTTGCGTTATACGCAGCGGTTGAGATTCTATCAAGCAGTTCCTTCGTAGACGTTAGCGTAAGTACTTGTATTTTTAAATCTTTGCTGCCATTTTGTTAATTCAATTGATATCGCAATTTAATTCGTATTGATTTATCTTTTATTCTGTCCATCAAGGAATTCACTTTATATATTTTTTTTTATATTGATGTGTGCACATTATAGAAATAGATCATTTTATTTCTGTGCAGTTATTATAGTATAGTATAGTCTCCGTTTTTCTATTTTACTGTTTCGTTTTTAATTATCTATCACCTCGGGTTGGGTGATTAGAAGCATTGTGCTTGCATTTAAATTTGCTAGAAATTGTCCACGTTTAATTTAATTTGTTTTAATTTGAAACCACTTGGATTGATTTGGTATATATAATATCTTCCTGAACAAACTAATCTTTGCTTTGATATAGGAAATAGCATTGTCCTATTGAATTTAGAATCACGTGCAGTTTTTAAATTTAGGCCAGAACCTTCAGATCACGGTTTTTTTTTTCTGCAATTTGTATGTAACCTTTTTTGTTTGAATAAATTCTGATTGTTAATTAAACGTCTTTGGTTTAAAATTCTGTACACAGTAGTAAATGAAATGGTTTAATTAAAAATAAAAGAATAGAATTTTAAACCAAAGACGTTAATTAACAATCAAAATTTTATTCAAAAAAAGGTTAAATATAAATTGCAGAAAAAAACCGTGATCTGAAGGCACTAAATTTAAAAACTGCACGTGATTCTAATTACAATAGGACAATGCTATTTCCTATATCAAAGCAAAAGATTATACACTAGTTTAAATATATTAGCCATCTCACATCTGTTTTTAATAATTTGTTAAAGTGTTAAAATGCAAGTCTTCGAATGTATTCGAGCACTTTTCCATATATTCCTTAGATAAATATTCCAGTGATTTACATTTTCTCTGTCACTCTAAGAGCACTATAATACAAAATGGGAAATTTAGTATATTTGATATAGAACACATAAGTAGAGAATTTACCATATTTTATTTATCGGAAAGGAAACAAAGTGACATAACTTTTTGATCTTTTCATATCTCATTGGTTTTTTTTTTTTTAGAATTATTGGAGTATGTTTTCACTGCAGCCAAATAAAGAAGACTATATGCTACGAAGAAAACAATCTTTCTAATGTCTTTATTAATACAATAATTATACCACACCACACGAAATACACACGAACTAATAATCTAATAAACGGTATACTAAACTAAAAAGATATAAAATGACGTGAATAAAAGAAATTTCGTTTATTTATAAAACGTAAAAAAACATTGCGTCATCTTGACAAGATGCTGTCACAAAATATTCGAAACTACAAAATTCGCTTTATGTTCCGACTGTTATACTCTGGTTTTATTTACACACGGAAAATTATATACACGGTCGGTCACCACATTCGCGTCGGTTTATATACGAAAAGTGGTAACATATTTTCATTTTTTTTTGTTAAGGGTTATACAGGTTCAGAAGGGCCATATTTAAAAATCATTTTGAAGTAAGGCTGACTCAAAGAAAAGTTACACACCAAATTTGTGAAAAATTAAATGGAACACCTTGTATATTATGGCATATTTTGATAGTACACTGTAAAAAATTACAGTAATTTTGCCATGGTAAATTAGGAATATTACATGTAATAACGTTGTGAATTTACCACAATAAATCATGTAAATTTTGTTTTACATGTTTTTTTCTGGTATATTTAACATGGAAAAAAAGATTTCGGTAAAATTTATAGCTTTTTCATGTAAGTTTAAGATGTAATAAAAATTCGAAAGAAAAATACGGGAAAAACATGCACAATTTTATATTTACTATCAAAATTTTACTTAAAAGTGTAAAATTGACAATTTCTTTAGGTATTTAAATGTGGGTAAAAATTTGAGGATCTTTTATATTTATTTTTACTTGAATACACCGCAATGTGATAGGTTATTAGATTATTTAACTGTATGCGTTCGGCAAATATACAGTTCATATAAATATTACATACGAATTTTACAGTACAAACTTTGAAAAATACATCAGCATGTGAATTTTACTAGATGGTAGAAATTTTACCTTATGAAGCAAATTTACCGGTAAAATTGTAGGCAACTTTTTTACAGTGTACAGACTAAATAAAGGCAAGTTGGTATTAGGTTTCTTATACCTAACTCAACATCTCGATTACGAGATAATTAACTATTTTTCAAAATGTAGACCAACATTTAAGAGGCATGCTTGTCACGCATATTTAAGCTAGATATTTTAAACTGTATTTATATTTTAATTAAAGCATTAGATTTGATAATAAAATAAGAGTAATGCAAAAAAATATACAGGGTGAACAAAAACATACTTTCAATCTTCGTTATCTCTAAAGGCAAGTAACTTTCTTATTTAAAATGTAACACCTTGTATTTAGTACTTTATTTAGATTCTAATTTTAAAGATCTTTAAGGTTGCATTAAAGCTTATAGCTTTATATCTATAAGATATAGGTATAAAGCTTATTATACCTATTTCTTAAAATTCCTTAGTAATTTAGACTTTTTGTTTTTGAAATATTAATTCCTAGCATTTTTTTTTTTGAAGTAGGCATGGACAAAACTACTGTTATTATTCAACATAGGTAGACGATATTCATCAGCTCACTCTTCAACTTGTCAACATTTGCTGTTATAGACCGAAATGCCATTTTTCTTTGCTCTTTCATATTATCGGGCGTGGTTGGTGGTATGTAAAGCAATATTTTTAATGTATCCCCATAAAAAAAATCTGGGCTCGTTAGGTTGCTGATTAATTTTGTAGACCTCCGCAGCCTATCCATCTGTTGGGATACTGCCTACGTAATTCCTCCCTAATGCTAAGTGCGCTGGAGCACCGTCTAATTACAACCAAAGTCTTTGTCGAATATTAATTTGTATATTTTCCCAAAACTATTACTAAGTGATAAACAAACAGTTGTTTTTCATTAATATTGCATCAATAAAAAACAGGCCTTCATGTCCATCACCGGCCAGTGCTTGAGGGTCCAATATCGATAGGAGAAAAAGTATATTATAAATATATTGCTATTAAAGAATACAACTTACGTTTCTGAATGTATCTTTGAATCATATTGCATTACGGACAACTTCCGTCACATGTTCGTCTCCGCTTCCAGCGATGACAAATCGATGCCATTCACGAGAGAGAGTAGGTCAGCTGCCCCCATTAACGACAAACGGCGCATCTTTATCGATACAACAGAGGGCCTTCACAGAAGCAGTAATTCACTCCCAAGTCATTAGCGGCCTGATTAAGGACGACTAAAAAGATTCTACGAGATGACGGCAACAGCACTCCCAGTTTCCAATTATAATTCCGCATCAGACGCGAAGATGCGCTCCCCCCTCCGCCTACCATTCCCAGAGCCCTATCGTATCGAATTAATCCGTAATTGAATAGATTACTGTAGAGGAATGCGTACGTATGTTGCTACGGGCACTTTGGAAACTTAATGAGTATATCCATTAGTCGCGAAGGTACTCGAGCTTTACAGTACAAGTACCAGAAGCTCATGAGTGAATAGAGTTGATCCACGATAAGAAAATAATGTTGTTGATTATATTTTTGATATTCGCTATTGGCTAACGTCTAAGGCGAAATTGTAGACGAGGAAAAGTATTGTCTGTGGTTACGATATTTATGTTAGGTAAAATAAAATATTACTGATCGTTACTTTTTTTCTAATATCAGCTTTCAGATTTCTTTGTTGTTTTTAGTCGTCTATTTCGTTCGTTATATCATCAATTTATTTAGTATTCCTCTATTCTTAATATATGAAAAGAACATGAAGTGTGTTTGTAGTGTTATTTACAGTCTTTAACTGCCTAACATTACTTTCTGCCAGTGTTGGGCATTGGTTAATTACATATGGATTCTAGGAAGTTCTAGGAAGAGTTGAATAAAACCCTCGCATGTTCACGAATTCATAAAATTTTAGCCAAATATGGTAGTGTTGCGACTGAAGTGGGATTCATCAAAATAACTGGTGGAACCTACATGAGATCTTATAACGAGAGCATTGACTGGGTGGTCGCGGACTGGCCGTAGCAGATCCTGGGCCAAACGACAACAAGCCAAAATGAGACGACTAGAGGTTTGACCATAGAAATCACGAGGCCTATGAGAGTCAAGTGGGCGTTAACCAGCGTAACATGTTTAACCTAAGGACATGTTTCAATTACATGGTAAAAGGTGAGGGTAGTATCCCAAGTATCCGAAAGTAAAGTAAAGTATCCGAACAAACGCTAAAGTCATACAGACCAATAAGCCCATCCTTGGTTTCATTCAAAACTCTTGAAATTTGGTGAATAGCCACTCAGTGATAGACAATATGCATATCAACCGAAAAAGTTCTACGAAGGTCGCATTAGATGATTTCAAGAGGTTAATTACAAAGTCATTAGAAGACAAAGAGACAACCAGGACGATTTTCTTTAATATTGAGGGAGCGTTTAATAATGCTACCACAAATTCAATTATCGAGGCTTTACGGTGAAAGGGCTTTTCACCGAAGCTTCTGCAATGGGTAGGAGCAAGGATAATAACATGCACAATTAGTGAGGCTACCCTTGAAACGGTGGCTGCAGGGGATTTTATATCCCTTACTATGGGCTACCCTAATGGATGACCTAACCGGAAGAAAAGGGCGAGAAAAAGGCTTTCAGTACCTGACGCATGCTGACGATATTACAATAGTCATTAAAGGGTGGTTTCCAAAGGTTTTGGCAGTTCGTATGCAAACCTCTCTGAATTAGGTTGACAAATGATGTAAATGAGAGCGACCATCAGTCAATGCTCAGAAACACAAGTTGTCAAGTTCACCAGAAAAAGAAAGCTAGCAGATTTACAACAACTAGTCATTGGAGGTGAAAGGATTCCATATGTCAAAGAGGGGAAATATTTTGGGGTATGGCTTGCTCAAAGATTTACATGGAACCCACATATTCAGAACACAAGCAACAAATCCGCTGTTGCCCTAAGTAGGCGCAAGATGCTATGTTGCAGGAATTGGAGCGATCGCCCCAAGATGACTCTGTGGTTATACAAAAGGGTAACTAGACTATTGATCACGTACGGGGCAGTAGCATGGTGGTCAAAGGTGCAGCAGGCGGGGGTGACCAACACGCTATAACGGCGTTGTCCCGGGTTTTCGATTTTTTTGGGGAATTATGCTGCTTTTAATTGCTTATGACCTGCTTACCTTGTTTCTCTACTTACTTAGTTGATCCTGCGTAATTCTTATCTAGTATCGACGGCTGTCAGATGTTCGTGCTAAAATTGTTTATCGGCGCGTACTTCAACATCGTACAATAAATGATTTAAATTCTACCCTAATTAAAGTAGCTTCAGCTCGTAAATGAATGTCCAGGATTTTAATATCATTTGTACGCGACAATTTTAAGTGAATCAATGAAACAAACAAGTGGTTTTTGTATTTTATTCCTCTAACAACGGTAGCACAGAAAAAAAAGATGCACATACGAAACACGGGTGAGTATTTACAAAATGCAATTAACATCAACAAGAACAACAATTCGACAATATTATATACAATGAGTAAACAGCAAAATGGTCGTTTGATTTATGTGCAAAATATTAAATATAAGTTACGGTAAATATAGAGTGGAATTTAACAATCGGGAATAGCAATGGTTTTAACGGTAAAATTGTCAAATATATATCGATGAAGGGGCGGCAAAAACGATAGCTAGTATACAATGTACAGGGCGTATCAGAAATAAATATAACTTGAATTACCTAAAATTGCCGACACGGGGTGCGCACCTTAATACCTGTAACAACGGCTAGGGGTTGGTTACCTCGCGCCACCCTTTAGGACGACTACGACGCGTAACCGGCTGAAGAACGGAAACTTAGGTTGTGCCACCCCCAAGGACGGCTACAATCTCTAACCAAACGAACAACGGAAGGCAACGGTGTGTCACCTAGGGGATGACTACGATTTATGACCCATCGTCAGCGATAGCTAGGCTGTGTCATCCAGAGGACGAATACAGTCTCTAGCCACGCGGAGAGAGACGCAAAGCTATCGCCGTACCACCCAGAGGATGGTTACCAGCTAACAGCCTGCGGATAGCGGAAGCTAGGCTGTGTCACCCAGAGGACGACTACAGTCTCCAGCCACGCGAAAATAGGCGGAAAGCTATCGCCGTGTCATCCCGAAGACGACTACGATGTAATACCTAGGGAGACGGGGATCTGTCTCAATCGCGTCAAACGGGCGCTCTTAAATAGGTGCCCGAGATCTGCGTGCTTGAAATTAAGGAATTAATTAAAAGTGGTTGCAATACTACCGAAAAATATAGGAAAATATAGAAAATATAGGAAAATCAATTAACGGAAATTAAGATTTATAAGGAATAAATTGTAAACTGCAATTTACTGCTAAGATAGATTTTCCCATATACGGTACGTTACAACGCTAAGTGGCGTACAACGACTGGCGTATCTGTGCGCCACGGATGCGATGAGATCGAGCCCCCACCACTGCAATAGAAGTAATTCTAAACCTGCCACCGCTACATATTTACATACAAGGAATTGCTGGACCTACAGCGTATAGATTTATCAATAATCAAGCACAGATAAGTAAATCGCACGGCGCTGATTAAAAACTATTAGATGAACTTAATGAGGCACTCCTTTTGGGCTTTTAGGGATACCATGTGATACCATGGTTCAAAAATTTAACCTAGATAAAAAGTAACAAGTTATAGTCGAAGTTAAAATAGACACAAAGAATTTCCTTCCAGTAAGCTTCAGCAAAGTCACAACAGTGTGCCTGATTGAGGTTGCTGCAATTCATTGCTCCTGGAACAGCTTAGACATTTCTTGTAACAGATTAAGCTGTTCTAACGATCTAAGCTATTCCGGGAGCTGTTGAGATTGTTCTAGGAGTTGTTTAAGCTGCTTCAGCAGCTGTTTGAGCTGTTCCGGGACCCGTTTAAGTTGCACCGGGAACTGTTTAAGCTGTTTAAATTGTTCTCGGAGCTGTTTAAGCTGTTTCAGCAGCTCTTTGAGCTGTTCCGGTCACTGTTTAAGCTGTTCCAGGAACTGTTTAAGCTGTTTCAGGAGCAGCTGTTCTCCTTCGTGGGGCCCCATGCATATTAAAATTTCGTGCGCTTCGAAGCCGACCAATTACAAGATGAAGTCAACATAAAAGGTAGGAGTGGAGGGGATAAAATGTGAATTGAGACCCCCAATGTAAACCTTATGGGATTTTGGCCCAGAACTCGTGTAGTTATTCTACTAATAGGGTCGCGAATTTTTTTTTATTCGAAAGAAAAATTTCAAATTATTATGGACTTTTTTTAAGGGGATTTTTAAAGAAATTTAAAGACCTGGACTCCTCCTGTTTTTTTTTTTAGGCCCGTGTGATAAAACTGCACTTGTGAAGCCAGTTCTTGATTATGCTATTGTTAACGTGAATGGACCTTGTACTGTCGTAATTACGCTAATAAATCCCGTTTGGAATGTATTTCCATGAACCACCGTTATTATAGGAACCCCAGGAAGATAAATGCAGTTATAATTTCCGTTTCTGGTAGGGCGGTTTCCTCAAACAGGCGCTCTCCCCAAATCCGCTCTTCGCTAATGATCTGCAGTTTTGTGCTAGATAGTAGTTAAAGGCAGCTTTACGTTATTTAGTCGTTTAAGACGTATGCAAGTTTGCTGCCGGAAGTTCTGTGGAAAGTTGTACAACAACCGCGATGGAGTTTATTCGCAACGATGCGTTTTAGCTTCCTGTCGAATAAGTTGTTTCTGAAGTTGGGATGAAGTAGATTTAAATTTTACAGCGCAACATGTAACGTGGATCAGCGTAAAATTGGTTAACGTTATTTATTTTTTGTGTTTATTTTTCATATAGGTTGCGAGAACTTTGGCGTGTTATAGAGAGCTTCACGTTATTTTGCTCAAAGTGTAAACGTATTCGGCGTTAAGCTAACTTTCCTAATGGTGTGTAAGTGATTATGTATTAATGTTGAAGTGTATGATTAGTTGAAAAAGAAAATGCAAAACCAGAATAATTTATTACATCTATTACTTGTTCGAAATATATATATGCGACATTCGTACATATTAATATAGCTCTGAAACAGAATTTTTATACAGTGCAGAAAAAAACCTATGCATTTTATCAAGCAGAGATGCTACCTACCCATACCGTTGCAGACGGACGAGAGTAGGGCGTAGCAAGTATGTATGTATGTATGTAAATAGAAGGGTGGTGTTACACTGCGACCTAAAATATCTATTGTGTCCCCTATTCTTGTTGCTTTACAGCTGGTCTTCCAATCCTATTCCTTTCAGAAAATGTAGGATGTCAGAGAGCCCCAGTCTAGGTAAGTCTTCCTCTTCGATTTCACATGCTCCCAGGTGCAATGCCCTCGGGTTGCACAGTGCTACGCAGTTTGAGAGGAGGTGGATGGATGTTTCTTCCTGTTCACCACAAAATCTGCATTCAGGGTCTTTCTCCAATCCAAGCTTACTCAGGTGCCCTTTCAGTCTACAACGGCCTGAAAGTATTCCTGTTAATATGCGAACATTGTTCTTACTCAGGTTGATGCATTCTGTAAACCTCTTCTGGTTATAAGTTCCCAGAAGAATTTTACTTTGCCTCATTCCCTGCAGATTTGCCCAATAACTGGATTTTCTCTGCTCCATTTCTATTTTTAGTTTCTTCAGTATTGTACTGCTACTTAACCCGCAGAAGGGTTCAGGCCAACAAAAGGCATTCCAGCCCCTTTCTTTGCGAGGTTATCCGTTATTTCGTTTCCTTCCACTCCTGTGTGACCCGGACCCACAGAGAGTACTTTATTTTCTTTTTGCCTAGCTCATTTAGTTTCCCTAGGCATTCCAGACCATCTGGAGCTGATTTCATATGAGCTCAGCGCCTTGATGGCTGCTTGACTATCAGACATGATGAAATCTCCTGCTTCCGATAGTTCCTATCCATATTGAACTCGAACACATCTTCCAATAGCGTGTATTTCCGCCTGAAATATACTTGGGTATTTTCCCAAGCTTTCGAATATTTAGTTCTAGGCCATATATTCTATTTCCAGTCCTTCTATCGTTTTGGAGCCATCAGTTACCATTTGATGGCATTTCTATATTCAAGTTCAAGATGGTGTTATGATCCCACTCGCCCTGTTACTTAGCTTTGTGGTAAATTCTTTCACAAAGCAAAATTTTTTTAACATATCATCCCCGGGGCATATCCAGTTTGATCACCGTCGGGAGATTGAGGCCCATGCCTAATCATTCCTTCCTTGACCATTCTTAGTGCGGTTCTTTTCGCCACGCCCTCTATTATAATGTGGAGGGGGGCAAGATCCAATACTACTTGGATGGCTGCTGTTGGGCAGGTTCTCATAGCCCCGTTATGCATACACATGCTAATCTTTGCACTTTCGAGAGGTTAATTCTCGCGGTGGCCAGATTAGTTCTTTTGCTCCATGCTACTGATGCATAGGTGATGATCGGTCTCACTATCGCTGTATACATCCAAAGCAGTATTTTTGGATGTATCCCAAATATTTCCCTGCAAAGTTTTCTGCACACCATCAGAGCTCTTTTGGCCTTGTTGGTTACTTCAAGTTCATGTTTATTCCATAGAAGTTTATTGTCTAGGATAAGGCTTAGATATTTAACTTCCGCTCTCCAGTCTGTATTTTGCCCATCCAGTTTTATGGTTCTAAGATTGGATTTTCTTTTCCTGGTAAATGCTACTAGGGTTGTCTTAGTGGGGTTGACATTAAGTCCCATCGATTGACACCATCTTCTCGTGAAGTTCAATCCTCTTTGAACTATGTCACAGAGGGTATTCTCAAATTTACCTCTTGCGTATATGACAATATCATCGGCATACCCTTGACAAGATATGCCTAGATCCGTCAGTCCGCATAAGAGTTCATCTACTATTAGGCTCCACATAAGTGGGGATGTAACTCCCCCCTGTGGTCATCCTCTGGTCGTACTAACCGAGATGGTCTTATGTCCCACCTCCGCCTCCACCGACCTGGTAGACAGTAGTTGCGACATCCATCTAGAAGTCACGTCGTAGCAAGTGGAAGTGAATAGGACAACGACAGCGAGGCTCACAGAGGCGATGCGAGGTTCGCATCAGGAGGGCGCTTAACTGTGCACGCTCAACACTGTAACGGTGTTGTATTTTGCCGGGGCTAATTTACAGCAATAGATATTGTAGAATGAAAATTAAATAAAATTTGTTTAATTATTCCTTACAATAATAAATTAAATAACAGGTTGCGCAGTTTACTATCCTACAGAACTAACTCCTTGAAACACAGAAGGCGCTGCCATAGATGGAATTCGCAGAATAAATTTATTATAGTTTGACAGGCGGTAAAAAAGGTATGGCTACCTATGATAATTTGACAGAATGCAAAATAGATTATAAATTGCTCTACGACTAACTAAGCACGTGAGTAAGTGAGGTTGCAATCTAATTCAGTCAAAAGTCGGGTATTTTTATTATACAGTTTTATTTACACACAGAAAATTATATACAGGGTGATTCTCAATATATACGACAAACTTTAAGCACTGATTCCTGGAGTTATTTAGATCATAAAAGGTCATACGAACATATGTCCAAAATCGCTTAGTTCTAAAATCGTACAATGTTTAATAGTAAGTTAACATAATTAATGTTTTTATTATAAATTAACAAAATAATCAGTAAAACAAAATTGACTTATACTAGCTGTTGAAAATGACCGCCCCCAACTGCAATACAAGCTTTTATCCTCCGTCGTATTGACTGGCGAGTCCGTTCTAAAATACCAGGGCTATTTCGAATGTTGAAAAGCTGCGATAAACGATTTCTCGTTCATCGACATTTTAATGGGAGTCGATATAAACTAATGATTTAAGGTGACTCCAGAGAAAAAATCCAAAGAATTTAAGTCTGGAGACCGAGGGGCCACGGTTGTGGACCTCCCCGTCCTATCCACCGATCTGGATACGTATTGTCCAAAAACCGCGAGCAACTAAACAAAATGCGCTGATGGAGCACTGTCATGCATAAAATACATTTGTAATCTTAATTGCAACGGAACTTCTTCCAGCAGTAGTGGTAGCTCCTCTTCAAGAAAATTGCGGTATACCTCGCCGTTTAATCGCATCGGTAAAAAAATGTGGACTTATCAAGTGATCTCCTACAATTTCGGCCCACATGTTGACAGAAAATTGATGTTGATGACGGGCATTCACTAGTTCGTGCGGATTTTCTTCGGCCCATATGTGATTATTATGAAAATTAATAATCGCGTTTCTAGAGAAAGTAGCCTCGTCGGTGAAGAATATTTGAGCCATCAAATAGTCAGGATTTTGTGGGATTTTGTGTTGCATCCATTGACAAAAAGCTACTCTTTGCGGAAAATCTGGCGGCAAAAGTGCCTGCACCCGTTGAATGTGATATGGATACAACAGTTGATCTTTCAAGATTCTCCAAACTGTGGCCTGACTAATGTTTAAAGAGAACGCAATTTTTCTGGTGCTTGTACTAGGATGTTTCTCAATTTCATTTAGTACCTTCTCTTCAACTTGTGCTGTGTGAGTAAGTTCTCGCTGTAGATGGGTGCCCGTTATCAGCCGTCAGTTTTTTTTTTTTAATTTCAATAAGACGTTGGTGAAGACGGGCAAATATTGAATGATGCGGGATGATACGTTTTCGGGTATCGTTCTTCATAAGACGTCTAGCAGCCACGCGAATTTCCATTGGCAAACCGTAAACGAAATGCATATCAAACATCTCAGCATTCGTGTAATTCATTTAGAGAACAGAAACTGGAAATCAAACTGAATGATACTCTGAACATTGACAATATTGAAATGACAAATAAACAATTCCCTCTCAACACAATAGTTTTTGAAGAAGAACCAACTGCGATATTATATCGTGTTAGTCATAGTTCATAATTTATTATTAAACATTCAATAACTTTAAAACCAAACCGTTTTGGACATATACTAATATAAACTTTTATGATCAAAATAACCTCAGGAATCAGCTCTTAAAGTTTGTGGCATATATTGAAAGTCACCCTGTATAATAAACAAAGTAAAGGTTCTAAAAATTAATCACACCACAAGTATTCATGCAAACAATAACCAGTAATAGATAGTTTGACAACCCGCATGCGACAAATACAATACCGATTGTTGGAAGAATATTTCCAATATAAACGTAATAAGTCTTAAATCATCAAATAAATATGCTGGGTGGAATGCTATTCATATTTGATAATTACTAATTAAATTCAAATTTTGTTTAGTTAATTAAAATGTAAATTACAGACAACACAAACGGTAATTACTCCTTAAATTGATGCTGGTAGAATATATAAACTGGCAATAAATGAAGTAACTTTCCAGAAACACCAAGTCTACAAAAATGGAAAATTAACGTCAGTAGAAACTTCCACAACAATTACTTTTGTAGGGGCTCCATAAATAAGAAAAAATAAATAAATAAAACGAGAAAGTTTGGAACAGTCTGTCCCGAGTACGGCAAACAATGACGCCACAGCTGTAGAAGTGTAGCAAGTAGCAAGGACGGGGAACTAAGTGCAGGGTTGTCGAATCGTTTGTGTTCGCTTCGCCGTTACTACGATTCCAGTTGAGGCAACCGTTAAAATCAATAGCGATGTAAAAATAGAAAAGTACGTACTACATCGCGGACGGGAGTTTTGTTTATTTATCTTTCGATCAAATATTGAGTCCCGTCTAGCGAACTGCTTGCTTCTGGACACGTATTCGTATAGCTAGGGCACTTTCTAGTGTTTATTCTCTAATCAATTTTGGAAACCAAGCAAAGAAGCTGGTATAAACTTTCGTTCTCTTCGAATTTAATTACCGATTCTATGCATTTACGTTATCAGTTGCACTCTCGGTATAACCAATTTATATGTGAATCGATAAATCAATTTCCTTCTTTAGCAACAACTCTATACTATTGATACAACTTTGTTATCTATTGGAGTACCGAATCGGTCAAATGGACAAAGTAGTAGTATTTTTTTGGCGGTTACAATTGTGAAGAAAAACAATTGAGCTCGCGTTCTCGAGATATTCGTCCAAAATTATTATTTTTTAATGGAACGCCCTGTATATTTTTTTGCAATTTAAAAGAAATTTCCAAACTGAACAAAAAAGTATTAGTACACTATATAAAAAAATATCAAATAAAATAGTTAGAGAAATCTTTATCTTTGCTTTGCTTGCATGAAATCGATATACCATGGAAAATTAAGCGTCACATTGCTTAGTAGCTGTCAATTATTTATATTGTTGTTGTTAAAGTTACTGTGCAGAAAAGTAACTGTTTTACCATTTTTTCGACCGTAACAATGGCATTTACTCATTTGGAAAGTGTGATATGTTGGAGTTGTACTTGCCTGTTTAACAAAATTCAGATAGACGCTAGAACGTTACCTCCAGCAATTTCCTGACCGTGATGTACCAGACCGTCGCTATTTTTTAAAACTTTATCGAAGATTAAGAAGCAACGAAACAATTTTTAATAAAGAAGAGGAAAAAAATGATTTTATATTACACAAGAGATAGAAATAAATGTGTTGCATATTTTCAAGTACATCCGAATAATTCTGTAAGGGATTGTCCAGAGAATCAGGTATCTCTCGTAGCACGATCCATAAAATTCTGAAAAATATAAAATATGTTCCCTTTAAATATCAGCCTGTTCAAACTCTATTTTGGGCGATTATCAAAGACGATTAACTTTTGCTCAATGGTTTATCAATGCTTTGAAGAAAATCACAATTCTTTAGACACATTTTATGGAGTGATGAATTAACTTTCTAATCGCGAGATGTCCAATAAAAGAATAATCATTATTTGGGTCGTGAACCCATTGTTGTTTATCCTTGAATCCCCAACACCGATTTAGTTTTAAATGTTTGGTGGTATATATCGGATCCCGAATTGTTGGGCCATTTTTCTATCGGGGTTCTTTAACAGGAGAAAGATATGTGGCATTATTGACAGAAAATTTTCTGGATGAATTAAATTTGGTAGACAGACAGATTATTTACTTTCAACCAGATGGAGCGCCCGCACATAATCACCGTGACCAAGTAGTTATTAGAAAGATTATTTGGAAATAGATGGATGGCACAAATGGTCCTATTCAGTGGCCCGCGCGTTCACCTGGCATGACGCATTAGATTTTTCTTGTGGGGAGCAGTAAAAAAATCTAGTGTACAAACATAGATATACAACAGGAGATGAGCTTCAGGAAAGAATTTCCAACATCATTGGCGACATCGACGGTGGGCGATTTAGCAGCTACTCGTAATATTTACAGAAGATTAGTGAAATGTATTGAAAAGGAAGAGGTGTCTTTGAACATTTAAATTTGAGTATTTTCTTGACTATTTTGTATTTATTTTTATTTGTTTATTAAATTAAACGCTTCAATGAATGTGACGCTTTACAGACCCTCTCCTATTCGGACAGACAGATCGTAGCCGCCTGGGCTGATTTCGGCATTAACCGAAAACAGGTGGTCCGGGTAAATTCAAGAAATGTAAGGTTCTCCGTAGGACTTAAAAAGTCGTAGAAGTCCTCAGCCGCACGTGGGTGTTCAAATTCTCACATAAAACGAAGGTAAAATTCCAGAATTCAAAGTAAGGGTGTTATATAAAGACTCTAGAAACACAGAAAACCTCAAAATTAGTGATTTAAAAGAAATAACAAGATCTGCTACCGTTAAATAACGAGGTTTACACGAAGAGAAGAAAGAAATAGATATGGCGGTTGCAGACGCGTGGGTTCTCAAATTATATCTCGATTTATCGAACGCTCAGCCGTGATAATCGCGAAGTTTCACTTCAACACAAACGAAGATACGGCCAATGATTATTTCAAACAATCTTCCAAATAAAATCTCACAGATGTGTGAAAATATCCAAAATATCCAAAGATAGGAAGATGTACTCGTAAGAGCGCGTCTAAAACAACAACCAACAATCGCCAGGAAGGCGGAAGGAAGGAAATACGTCACACAACCAATCAGAAGACAGATAGATAAAATAAGAATTAGGACATAGAGGTGCTCTCTGACGTTGAAAAGATGTAAACACAGAAAATACAGATCTAAAAGGAACACGATCGATCGACAAATCGATGCGTGGGAATCGATAATGCCGGTATATGCAAAACGAACAGATCTTAACCTACCTAGAAATGAAACGTCAACTCTCTAAACATGGGAATTGAAGGAATTTACTAAAATTGAAAGAAATTAAACGAAAATCTAAGACCGTATTAAGTATAAGGAACTATCTGTAAGTAAATGAGACTAAAAGATACAATTCTAGCGAGACCGCACTAACATGGGAAAGAAAAACTACCAATTTAGGAAGCCCAAATAATAGAGACGTAGGAGCATCTCTGAGGTAGAGTAACGGAAATAGAAGACAATAGGGTTGGCAAAAGCTTTCAAAAGACTAGCGGTGAACTAATTCAAGGTAAGCGAAGCAAAAAAAAACCGTAACACTACATCACAGTCCTTGTGATAGCTTCGTATGTTGTCCGATTTATTAAAAAGCAAAAAAAAACAGAGCATATCCTTGAAAACGTACTAAAAATTAAAAGCAGCAGATCGATAACTTCCAATGTATTACGATTGCACACATGCCACACCGTTTCGTCCGGCAGAAATTACGCAAAACCGGGCCCGGATTCCTAAAACTTAATTAAAACTCCGATTCCACAAACAGGCCGCCGTACCACCACCTGCTTTCCCTTTTGCAGTAGGAGCAGAACGATTTCCCGAGTTTCCCAAGCATCCGCCATTTCACCTTGTCGTACCGTACACAACTTTTACGACTTGTTACTTGCTGTTGCTGCTGAGCGATTGCCCCAGTTTAATTCCACTCTCCGTCTGACTGTCTGTCTGTGTGTTGCTCTGTATACGAGTTTGTTTGTTCGTAGTTGCCGACTGGGAAGATAGACAGACGGTACTTAATAAACACAGTCGAATATGCAGCAGCGAACAAGGAGATATCTGCAGGGGGTTCCGGAGTTAGTTCTTTGCAACGTTCCCGTCGGCGTTTCCTCCCGTTCAGGAGCAACGCCGACTGACGATGTTTGTAGTCATCAGAAAGCGGTATGGGGAGTCGTAGTTTGACGTAGGTTTGCGCAGAAGAAGGAGTTTCCGTATAATATGTACGCTTCGTGTGTATGAGCGGGTCCAATCTGTTTGATGTGCATATGAGTTTAAATAACTATGTGGTGGCTTTGGATTTGAGCGAGCTTTCCTAAAGGTTTTATTATGCGCAAAATTGCTCATTAGTGGTAGCAGCTATAAGCTCGTAAATTATTTTCCGAAACAAACAAGAGATCGGGGTAATGATAAAGTGACTACTAGGTTACATAAAAAATTTAGAAGGCCAAACATTAGGAATTCAAAAACGACAATATATTTTAACGTTGATTGATGTATGAGATGATTGATTTTAATGTTACTTATTGAGAATGATCATTCTCAATAAGTAACATATAGCTGTGCATGATACAATACGATCGATTAAAATTCTCTAGAATGTTATAGAATGTGTCCTCTTTAAACTTAAGTTGGCAGTAAGGATTGTATATCGGTTTATTCGGATTTTGTATCACTATGAAATTTTTGGTATGGATTTTTCACTTACCGAACGTTTTTTGGGCAATTTATCGTTAAACCGGTAAATGAAAAATCCATACCAAAAGTTTCACAGTGATACAAAATCGAACTTTCCGAATGGGAATGGGATGAGACCAATTGCAAAGTGCGAGATTTTTTTGTCTAACAAGGAAAGATCATTGAAAATTTGATATAATAATGCTTTTTTATTTTTATTATCCCTGGAAAGTTGTGTATCTTACTGTTCTTGGGGTCGAGGAATTCATTTTTCGATGTTTATTTTTACCTAAAACTGAACGCTAGATGGCCTGTCATACAAATGGTGCTTACAAAAATTATTTTTTATTTAAATAGTTAATCTTACTAATCTTATTTGATCTCATTTGGATCCGCTTAATCATCATTCATCACTATCACTGTCAATTTGCATGTTTTGAAGTAGTAAAAGCTCCAGAAAGTAGGCTGTGGATTCTGTATGTTTTTGGTTTGCTCTTCGTCAGTAATCTCTTCATCGGTTGTTCTCTTTAACCACCAGCATAAATCACCTAACATAGACTCTAGTTTCTTTCCTCGTACCTAGTTTCCATGGTTAAGCTACTTGGTGAAAACGTTCACCTTACTCATCAGATTCGGTGGATAGTTGGTTTCAAACCAATCGATACGGTGATGGAAAAAAATTTTAATGACATATTACACCAGTTCCTAAAAGGCTTTCAAGAGACGTTTTAACTCTTTGTGGGCACTATCTGCTTCTCGTTTTTTTACCAAGAACATCTTTGATATCGAAAATCATTATTTTTCATCAATCTTCTAATGTCTGGACCATTAAACATACCTGTAAAATTAGAAAAAAATATTGTAAATTCATTTTTTAAAATGATTTATTTTATTTGTATACAATACCTTCTTTAACTTTGCTAGCACTGAGTCGTGGAAATGTAGATCTTAAAGTAGTAAAAGCTGGTCCATCTACAGAAAACAGTTTTACAAAATTTTTGAAAAGACCCAATTTAATATGAAGTGGTGTGCAATACTTTATTTGCTGGTACAGGAGGTTCATGGATAACATTAGCTGTTCCAACACGAAAAATTTCTCTCTTTTCCCAGTCACACTTTTGGTATTGATTTCCTTTGTAACGTGTGTTCCACAAGCATATAAAGCACATGTTTTTCGTATAACCACCTTGTAAATTACAAAGTAAGGCCACCATTTTCAAATCACAGCATATACGCCATTTATGGTTTTCATAATTTAATTCACTGATTCCAGTAGATATTTTACTGATTCGTAGGTTTCTTTAGTGTTCAAATTGTATCCTATTGGAATGCTTGATTTGTGTTATTGAGTACAATAAAACTGCTTTCATACTGGTTTCTTGAAGAATCTATAAATAATCTCCATTTATAAGGAACATACTTCATACCCATTATCTGCCATGAGGAAAATTTCTCAATATCATTGCAAAAAAACGAAAATAGTATCTTCGTTGACAGCGCCATCTAGCGTCATTTTAGGTAAAAATAAATATCGAAAATGAATTCCTCGACCCCAAAAACACTAAGATACCACAACTTTCCAGATAATAAAATAAAAAAGCATTATTTTATAAAATTTTCAATGATCTTTCCTTGTTAAGACAGCGTTCCAAAATCAACAACTTCAAATGCCGTGTAAAAAAAAATCGCACTGAACTAAAAAAAAACCCTTCAAGGTTTGTGTTATGGATAATGTCAACTTTCATTTGCAATTGGTCTCATCCCATTCCCATTTTGGTTGTTGCACTGTGTTTTTATCCACGAAATATTTAGTTTATAAATATGTATTTAAAGGTCTGAAGGGACATTGAAAATAAAAAAAGAAAACAGGCAAGTGTATAAGTAACAATATACCCAATTATTAATTTTATGAGAGATGTTTTTTGTTTAATTTTAATTTAAACTTTCTTGAGATTGGAGAACCGAGTAATGCCCTAGAATAGCAAATATAGAAAAAGAAACTCACAAAAACTTTTGATTAGAAACGTATAACCTCCATTCCACCGAGTTAGTCAGAAAGAGAAAAGGAATCAAAAAATTCTCAACAAAAAAAAAGCAAAAAATTGAAAAAAAAGGTCGTGTAGAAATTAAAAGAAAATAAGAATGGAAACAAGATGGATAACAAAAGCAACGCAAAGAAAAGCGAGATTAATGTTCATTTGTTGCTAGGACGGTAGGAAGCAAAACACCCCACTTTTCCTACCAGCCTTTGTCAACAAGTGCAATTTCAATTCTCTCATTTTATGGTTTTTTGTGTGGATTTTATTTATCTCTCGAAAAAAAGTTGAGTTAGCACATGTGATTTGTGCTCTGGAGTTTTTTTTATGATTTTTAAAAGTTTAAAATCGTTTTTCTTAAAGAGTAAGTAAATGTCTCATTTGTTAATATTTAAACATAATTTATAAGAACAACATTTCACATATTTAAATTAATAGCAATTTTGAATACACCACATTATGGGAGAACATTAATGCAACATTGTTGTAAAATAACATTAAAATTTGAACCTTAAATATTTTGTTTTACTTCTTACAACTATTTAATAGTATATTAAAAGACAAGTTTCATTTTGACGTTTCAAAGTACGAATTCAGAGTTTAAGAAACGAGTGGCGTAGCCACGAGTTTCTTAACTGAATGAGTGCTTTAATATCAAATGAAACGTGTCTTTTATGCTATTTTTTGCAATTAGTTTTAAAATTTCTCTTTTTGTAAAAGCAAAACGAGAAAAATTTGATAATCTAGGGAAATTTTGTGGCGGTTGTCACCAGTTGTCACCTTGGTTTGGCACAAGATTTAAATTGACAAGTTAATTAAAAATTGACACATTTTTGAAATTTGTTATATATATATTACTAAAGTAACTATATTATAATATTAATATGAGTTCTACAACTTTCAATGCACTCCGCCTGAAATACGGCAAATTGCTGAAAAAACCATTAATAATTTACTTCCGGAGAAATCGTACACTATGTATCAAAAGCGATTCAAAAAATTTTGAAAAATGGTGCAAAGAAAGGAAATTCTTCATATTTCGAGAACGTCTTACTGCTTATTTGAAATGCTACGTAAAGATTATAAAGTCTCATAATATGGTCGATTTATTCGATGTTAAGACGTGTTAAATGTACATAGAAATGTGGATATATCAAAATATATGAAACTTCAAGCATTATTAAAACGGCTATATAAAGGTTATCAAACAAAAAAAATACTAAAATTTTAGAAGAAGAAGATATTCATTAGATTTTTGAAACAAGCCGATGATAAAATATACTTAGCTATAAAGGTTAGTGTTGATTTTATTTTCGTTACTTTTTTGTAAATTCTTTATATTATAGGTTATTTTGATAATAGGATATGATGGAGCCTGTAGGCGAGAAGAATTAATTAATATATGTGTGGAAGATCTTCAATACAATTCCATTATAGTCAACATACCTAAAAAAAAAAACAATGTACCCAGAATGTTCGCAGTGACTGATGTAAACTGCATCGAACTTATAAAAAAATTATAATAATCTGTGCCTAAAAACAGTTACTCACAAACGTTTTTTTTTCTAACTTATCGTCATGGCTGCTTAATTAATAGCCTATCGGTATAAACACCATGGAAACTGTTCCTAAACAAATTGCCAGTTTTCTTCATTACCAGATCCTCATCTTTATACAGGACATTGTTTTAGAAGATCCAGTGCGACACATATAGCAAATACTGGAGGTGATAATTTAACTATAAAACGATTAGGACGCTGGAAAAGCACGGCAGTTGCTGGAAAGTTACGTTGCCTCTTCTATGAAAATAAAATGATGTTGGAAAATATGTTTGCACAGGAAATAATGTGAATCTACCTGAAACTTCTGGAATGGTTCACAGTTTGAGTACTCCAACAGAAGCAATATCACTATCGCAGAGAACGATAATTTACAACCAGAATGTTTCTACTGCACACGGTATCACTATCACTTCGAAAGATAATTCAAAACGTTAATATAAATGTTATAATAGTTGTACTATTTCAAAGATTAATTAAAAATATCAAATATTACAATGAATTTTAATATAAATAACCTCCAAACTTGCCTTACAAAATGTCATATTGACAATCTCCATTTCTGTTGCCAATGTGACACCAACTTAAAATAAATTTGCTTAAATGTTCCATTTCTATTACGCAACTAGTGCTGTAATAGACCCTATTACGGCACTAGTGGAATAAATGGTATGGTTACGGCACTAATTGCAAAAAATAATTAACTATAAATATTTATTACAAAATTCTAATATTATGCCTTAAGATTGCGCAAAGTATGTATTATTCTAGCCTAATTTCTAACCCTATTTTCCACAACTAACACACTAAATCCACATTAATGTCATACATGAAAAAAAAATTACCGGTAATTTACCGGTACAACGGTATTTTCATTTTCATTTACCGAATTACCGGTAAATGAAAAAGTCGGTAAATTTGCAAGCACTAGTTGGCAGTATAAGTTTCAAAACGCGTACGTTGATTTATTCTGTGGCGTGTGTGTGGTGCAGGTTATGATATACTAGGTTTTGTCATTTTGACAACTAGCTACATACAAACGTTTCCGTTGAAAAAAAGTGTTACGTAGTGGTCTATCTATGGGCGATGTAACAAGTTTCAAGCATGAGACTCAAAAATTATTATTATTCTTAACAATAATCTTGCTTTCTTGGCCAATTAGGGTTTATAGTTTTAAATAAAATTCTTGAGTTTAGTGACCATAATATATGTTTAATTGGTCACAGTACACACTGTAAACACTTGTAGTTACTACAACTGATTACTACTAGTTGTAGTTTGACGACAATTTCAATACGTTGTGTTGTCTATACTTGTGGTTATTAAAATAGTGTAATTTGTGACTCTTGTGTGACTTAATTAATTAATTATAATTATGTTTTTTTCCTTTCTTGAGATAGCGGCTTTTTTTTAAACAATTTAATGAAAAAATTTACTAAATCAAGTCATTTTTTAACGTGTCGACATTTTTTTTTATTGTCTTCTTCAGAAAATCATTAATGCATTTATATATTATACATTTACTAAGCACATCACAAACACTTTAAAAATTTTACCTTAAAAATTTACATTTTATGAAAATAAAGCAAGTATCCTTTGCAAAATTTTAACCATTTTGTGCATTAGAGTAGGTGTATACGTTGTTTTTATCTCTTTATTATTAGAAAAAACATTAATATACATTCAGAACGAACGATAACTTAAAAACTAAACTGAACAAACTTACATAGGTTACTATCCTTCATTTCATTACTGCCAACCTTATAAAACACTAACATTTGAATGTAATTTGAAAAGGGCGCGTAATTTAAACCGACTGTGAAAGCAGCGCAATTGTGTAATATTTCAGATACTTTCTCTGAACTTATCTCTTCCATAAATGAATACCCATCATTTGTTTCTGCCCAAACTACACGACCTGTGAACAGAAACCTGTTTATCCGTAAAAGGGCGTGCTTAGTTATCGCAGTACGCAGCAATGGCCTTCAACACAGCGCCACCTGGAATTGCCTGGGTAGAATATCGCGCTGCAATTGAAGCTGACGTGCTGAAAGTAGGATAGAGCGTTGTAAAAACAAGCGAGCGTCGCAGCGGATGGAGAGAGCATATATTCCGGTAAAATGCACCGTTCACCTACCGAAGTGCTCCCTCAAGAAATTAAGTGCAGCTATTAATCTTGCGCAGTAAAGGTGCAGGAAAGCTGTGAAACGGTTTCGTATCGCGAGCAAACACAAGATAAAGTAGATACATGTGAGGCACGTGGTTAATTGCAGCTACCATGTTCTATCTGCCATCTGGTGAGTTGTAAACGAAAACGACTGATCTGTGGATATTAAAATCAACTAGGGAATAGGAAGTGCGAGATTTATAAGTAGCTTAAACTGACAAGTTTGATACTATATTTTAGGAAAGAATACCTAAGGATACAATCCCGTAAGGTTTCGATTATGAAATATACCGAGTGTCCACACTTAAGTGTGCACTATTGATAACTGTTATCTTTGGAGGTACAGAATCGTCAAATGAAAAGCAAATACTATTTTTCATGGCAGTCACAATTGTGAAAACAAAAGAAACAATGAGCGATCGCGTTCTCTAGATATTCGTCCAAATTTTTTTTTTTTTTAATGGAACGCCTCTTATATTTTTGCAATTTAAAAAGAAAATTCCAAACAACAAAAACGTCTTACTACACTATTAAAAAAATATCAAATAAAGTAGTTACTGAGAAATCTTTATCTTTGCTTGTTGCAATGAAATTGATATACCTATCGGAAAATTAAAGCCATAACATTCATGAAAGTTTTTAATTTAATAAACAAATAAAAATAAATACAAAAATATCAAGAAAAATTACTCAATTAAAGTTGCAAAGACACCTCCTACCATTTCAATACATTCACTAATCTTCTGCTGAACATTACGATAGCTCCTAAAATTGTCCTACCGTCGCAGTCGTCAATGACGTTGAAAATCTTCCTGAAGCTCATCCACTGTTGATATCTAGTTTTACACTTGATTTTTTACTGCTACCCAAAAGAAGAAATCTATGGTGTCATGTCAGCATGAACGCGCGGCCACTGAAATAGCACCATTTGTGCCAATCCACTAATTTCCAAATAAATCCTTCTAATAACTCACTTGTATCACGTGATTATGTGCGGCGCTCCATCTTGTTGAAAGTAAATATAATCTGCTGTCTACCCAATTTAATTCATCCAAAAATTGCCTAAAATTTCTGTCAATAATGCCACATATCTTTCTCCTGCTTAAAAAACCCCACACAAAAAATGGCCCAACAATTAGGCATCCATATACCACAACCAAAAATTAAACTAAATCGGTGTTGCGGATTACAAGGATAAACAACAAATGCGTTTTTACGACTCAAGTAATGATTATTTCTTTTATGAACATCCACGATTAGAAAAGTTGATTCATCACACCATAAAAGTGTGTCTAAAGAAACGTGCATTTTCTTCAAAAAGCATTGATAAACCAATGAGCAAAAGTTCCATCGTCTCTGATAATCGCCCAAAAAGTAAGTTGAACAGGCTGATATTTAAAGGGAACACACTTATATTTTTTCAGAATTTAAGGAATCGTGCTACGAGAAATACCTGATTCTCTAGGACAAAATCCCTTACAGAATTATTGGGATGTACCTGAAAATATGCCAACACATTTATTTCAATCTCTTGTGATAATATAAAATCATATTTTCCTCTTCTTTATAAAAAATTGTTTCGTTTGCTTCTTCCAATCTTCGATAAAGTTTTAAAAAATAGCGACGGTCAGGAAGACTTGGCTGAAATGTAACGTTCTAACGCTCTAATTAAATTTTTGTTAAACAGCAAGTACAGACTCCAACATATCACACTTTCCAAATGAGTAATGCCATTGTTACGGCTTGAAAAAATTGTAAAAACAGTACTTTTTCCGCACAGTAACTTTAACAACAACAAATATAAATAATTTGACAGCTACTAAACAATGTGACGTTAATTTTCCCATGGGTATAATCGATTTCATGCAAACAAAACAAAGATAAAGATTTCTCAATAACTACTTTATTGACATTTTTTATAATAGTGTACTAAGACTTTTTGTTCAGTTTGGAATTTTCTTTTAAATTGCAAAAAAATATACAGGGCCATTCCATTAAAAAAATTTGGACGAATATCTAGAGAACGCGACGCTCAATTGTTTTCTGTTTTCACAATTGTAACCGCACAAAAATAACTACTACTTTGTCCACTTGACCGATTCTGTACCCGGTATAGGATTTAATCGAGTAGTATTCGTAATAAAACTGCTATTCTGCGTTGTTCGTGGTGCAAGCAGTATTTTATACAATTCAATATTGCATAATAATCTTTTACTTTGTATTCTGTATTGCCAAATTTTCGACAACCAAATATTGTTGTTTTCCTCAGGGCAGACTAAATTATAAGAACAATGACATAAACAGAAGTATGATAAACACATAAGTGTAATACACTCACAAGGAAACCTCGCTAACTGTAAATCGCGGAATCTAGCGAATCTTCGTCAGTTTGTACACCCCATGGAAGGCTACTCAAGGATACTTTTTGTTGCTGCGGAACTTTAATTTTATTGGATGCAATGTAATGTCTAATGTATGTGTAATGCCTAAAGTATCAAGAACACTCACAAGGGAACACCGGCGGGTGTCCCCCTCCGATTTCGATGAAACTCAACAGATCGAAAGAGTACCTTAAAATAAGAGAACACGTATTCTTTTTTTAATCGGCGTATCCGCACACATTTGGGGTACAGCCCCTCCAAAGTTTCGGACGATTTTTCAATTTTTTGCAAATATTTCCTAAATTATAACAGATATTAAATTTTCTTCTTAACATAATTTGCAGCATATTGCATGGCCCTAAGGGTGACGTCGTCCGTATTCGCAAAAAGTTAATAACGGGGGACGGGGTACCCTGCACTCCCATTTTTTCTTTTTCTTATTCATCAAAAAAAGGCAGATTTTACATAGAATACGATAATGTATAACAAGTTAGTAAATTAATAATTGTAAAAATAGAAAAATAATAATAAAGCTTCAAAATTAATAAACTTGTCTATTGATATAAATCAAAAGAACTATAACAGAAATAAGTTTTATCCTTACATAATTTCCAGCATAATACATGTCTCAGGTAGATATCTTCAATAAAAAGCTAACAACGGGACGGGAACCCATACCCCCGCATTTTTTTTAATAATAAGTTATTCATTTATTTCATAAAAAAAAATCGCGTTTACATAGAAAACAATGGTAATAAATTTGGAGGATTAATAATAAAAATAATTGTAATAATAATATGATAGATACATTTAACAACAATTATTTGTTATCGTTCTACTCGCTGCTATCCTTACTTAAATATTCTTAATTTAGAATTGTATCTACTCGACAAGCTATGTCAAACCTTTCTATGCCTACTAACTTATACTATAGGATATACTATACGAAACTTTTATCGGTGGTAGCAATATAAATCGTTCTATCAACTGCAGTTAGTGACTGCGTTTATATATTTCCTTAATAAAACGTTATTCATTCTTAGATACCATAATCCTTAGTGCGTATATATGAACAAATTGCTACACAAGACGAAGGATTAAAAAATACATACATTATATTATTTTAATTTATTTCAAGTTTTTCCTGCAATGTAGGTGACAAGTGTAAGTATTCAATGGAGCCATAAATATAACCATGCCGTTTGTAACATTATAAACATTCCGGAAACAATAGAACAGAATTAGAAAAACATTGAATGCTTATAAAATGTTTAAATACACACACATAATGACTGAAATTGGTAATATAATAGTATTGCAATAGCGAACAAGATTAATATACATACAGTAAATGAGCTATGTAAGTATTACAGTAGTGATAGTCTGTGTAAAAGTGTTTAAAACACGATTTTTTGCACATGAACACAGTCAATAGCTGGTTTTTCAATCTACACAGGGTGTACACAGAAAGAAAATAGCGTTAGAAAAATTATTATATCTTACGGAGCACTACTATTCTCCCTTAATAAATTTTAGATAGACATTAAATGCGAACTTTGCGGCCCCGTTTTACATTCAGTGTGCATCAAATATACTTCATTTCGTTAGTAGTTATTAGTTGGTCTACTCTCTAACAAATTTTACCGGTATATATTTCCAAGGTTGGTAGTCTCTATAGGCTACTATATTCACGTGTAGCTATTTCTATATGTGACGCAACATCCTCTCACTTCCAGCATTTTCACTGCGCGAGAGGAAGTGCCGCCGTTTTTAGTTCGTGCTTTTAACGCGAGTACACGAAGCCCTACAACAATAGCGAGACCCGGCTCCCTGCTAAAAAGCGTTCGTTAGCGTAGATACGACCTTACCTACATTTATTGCGAGAGATGCCTCACAGCACTGTTTTTATTTTGCGATACCGATGCCGCTCTCGACAGCGTAGCGTTTTCTTTCGTACGACGTACAAATTGCAAGTTGTTGTGCTGTTGTTCCGCTGATGCGAGCCCATTTTTTACAATTAGCTACACGTACGCAATTGCACGTGTCGTAAGTTGGAACTTCGGAAACCGAAGGCAATTTGTTAGGTGCCCTGTGAGACAGTTCGGTTCGGTTTTGTTCAGTCTATTTAGTTTGCGCGTCTCTTTTTGTACTTCGTGCTCTCGACGTATTGTAGTTGCTTCGCGATCAAAGTAAGAGAGGACGGTAAAAGATTGGCAGCTAATTTAAAAGTGCGACAGTGAATTACAATTTCTCTTTACGGAATTGATGTGAGCAGAATTGAGAGAGCATTTAATTATATATTGCATCTGATATGAATAATCTATATTCATTGAATGAACTTTCATCGATAGAACGAAATGTGTCATTCTTATGATGAAAAATTATTTACAATCTTTGATTAAGTAATAACCAGATTCATTACTGAAATAAATTGTGCTTTCATTATTATAACAAATTATCCTACACTGGCCGACTTATTTAATGTCGTCATCTACAGCGCAGTGACTATCAAAACTACTTATCATTTGCATAGGTGCGCGTTCGGCTGGCGTCGACTGTTCCAGGTAAATGATTTATTGGAGTATACAGTTGTAAAACGCTTCGCAATTATGCAAATTAGGTAGATCTAAGATTATTTGATATCGAAAAGAAACCTTTAATATTGTGATTTGAACCCAGTTTGAATTGAAATATCTGTTTTACAGCTTGAGCTCTTATTTTATGTTTAAAAATAATCAAGTAATGTATAAATAACAAATCAAGTTATATTAATTGCTGGGTTATTTCTATTAAATTTTATTTTACTTTAATTGTAATAATTTATTTTTAAAATAGAAATGCTATTAGAAAACAAATGAATAATACTTCATTAGTTCAATTACCTTTAGTTTAAATAAATATATTATTATATTACCCACAGGTAAGAAAAAATTCGTGTTCCTAAGAAAATCACACATATCCTTTGTTAGACTTTTTGTTAAATGATGCTATTTATAGAGCAATTTATATTAAACAAGAAATTTTAATATACTACATAACTATTATCACATTACTAAGAATAAAGCTTTCCTTCGAAATTTCAATAGACCAAAATATAACATTACAATCTTGGGCAATTATAAAACTCAGCCGCTTACCATAATTAGTATGAATCCTCATTGTAAAACCAAGGAGTAAAATTTTACTGAATATGAATTTAACATGAGTAACAAACTACATACTCCTAATGTTCTTAATTTAGAATTAGAGGGAATACTTGCAACACAAAATTATTTAATAAAATTGAAACAAGTATAATTAAATATTAGTACAATTTAAAAATTTATAAAATTGAGAATGGATTCATTCAAATTTCTTATTTTCGTAAAGTATAACACAATGAGTCTTTATGATTTTTTTTGCAGATTTATGAATTTTTTTATATTTTATATGCTTTTAAAACATAAATATGAAAAAATGTTTTTAAAAATTATTGCTCAACTAAACACTTCATGTGGTATATGAGCTCGTCATTCAAAAACACTAGGCGTCGTTGGATTACATAAAGGACTAGTGGTAATTATTGTAAACGGCGGAGTTTTGTAATTGTAGGTAAATGGCAAATGCAAATTTAGGCAATTCTCATAAAAGTAATGAATTTATAATTTGTGTATTAAAATTTTAAAGAAAGCTTGATTTTCAGTGATGTGATAATTAATATATTTATTAAAATTGTTTGTTTATTACAATAGGATTAAATCCTTTCATTTAGAATTATTCTTTATTAATTTTGGATTTAATATTGTTTTTTATTTTTTTCAAAAATGGTTTTTTATTTTTTTTAGAATGTATATTTATTTTTGCATGAATTCTTTTTTGGTTACGTTTTACATTACCATTTTTTGTTTGTATGTGTTTATATATTTAATGACAGTTACGTAATTAGATTTTATATTGTTTATATTTGGAATTAGCATGTTTACTTAAATAAATAATATAACCAGACTAAACATACTAGTTTTAATTTTTTTATGAATAGCAAATTTATAGCGTTACTTACACGTAGGTGGATCCTGCAATAGTAAATGCTAATAATTAAATATTATTGAAGTCTCCATTTAAGAAACTAGTAATTAATAAATGCCTACAATAGCTAATATTTGTTGAAGCTATAGTTTTATGAAGTCTTCCTCTGATGTTTCCTATATCCTACGTTTTTAAAACAATTAATACACAAGATTGACTATGAATACCACACTTTATTTATTTCTATATGAGTTTTAAGAGTTAATTGGATCCAAGTTATGAAAGAGATATTTCAATTCAAAACACCTTCAAATCGCTATATACAACGTTTACTTGTAATAATTGAATAATCCATTTTTTCTACCTGATACGCACAATTGCGAAGCGTTTTACAACTGTATACCCCAATAATTCATTTACCTGGAACAGTAATTTTGATAGTTACTGCACTGTAGACGACGACATTAAATAAGTCGGCCAGTGTATATTAGTCTATGGTTAACATTTGTTATGGTGATTATATTTGTTAACGTTCAATAAATAATGTTGCTAATAATAGATATATAAAAGAATATATTATTTTGGGCCTTAGATTCTAAAAAAAAAATGAGTGCATGTGTTTTCGGTTTGACTTTCTTTCTCATCACAGGGTCTTTATAGTTTCGGCAGTGCTAATTGATCAAGTGCAATAAAGCCGACATTTCCAAAAAAAAAAAAAACAAAATAATTTAAACTATATCACTTAAACGGGAGGTAAATAAATGATTTTGAAATTTAATTCTGTTATGTTTATACATGAAATTATTTGATTGAAAAATCAAAGTTAAAAGCGAAAATCTTTTGTAAATTACTATCAAAATTAGCTAACTAGCAAACCTACAGTATCATTAAAATTAGATAGATTCCTGTTAAACTCTGTTGCCGTGGGATTGCGATCGTCTCATAGAGGTATTTTAACTAAAGAATATTGTTTAATTAAATTAAAAATTAGACTCTGTAACGACATCTAGCACCTAAGTTTCGTACTTCTTGCTGGTTCCAACGCATCTTTAGTCGTGATAGTCAAAAGTAATGTCCCATTTTTTTATTCATCTTCAATTTTAGTATTCATTGTCCGTTAAAATTGCTTCCATGTCAATATATTATTCAAGTTTGTTCAATCAAAACTCTTTTTTTGCGTGAATTACTCCGCATTGTTAGTTTGTCAATACTGTTTTGATAAACGTTACGTAATTCCCTCGCTTGCTTATACACAGTGTTGCCAACTTGGTGAAATTTCCACTAAATCTATTATTGAAACACCCCTAGGTCTTCATCATATATCATACCTAGTGCCGCTAGTGAAAAGTTTAGTGTATTTTCTTTAATTTTAGTAATAAATCTAGTGAATTTATTGAACACGAAGGCTCAATTACGTTAAAGTATAGAAAAAACAAATAGCGTCACTCTCGCTAAGATAAATTTCAGTCGCCATTTTATTTTGTACCATATAATTCATGTTATGTAAGTCTACTATTTTTATTCTATGATATGAAATCTAGATAAGTCTTTTGAAATGTAGCTTTTATAATGGAACGCTCTGTATTTTACGGCACTTTTGAAATGTACACTAAAAACTAGAACAATTTTATTTAAGGTTATTTATGAGATTTATGAGATTTATGAGATATTTCAATTTGTTTAAAAATGCAATGTTGCAAAAAAAGTTTAGTATCTCGGAAACAAATCAATTTAGAGAAGTGAAATGAAAACCGTAAATAGCAAATCCTTTGGCTGATTGAATGCGACATTCAACGTTTTCTAGTAGTATGCAGGGTGTTCAAATACCTAAGTCAAAGTTTGTGAAATTCACTCGTGTGTAACTTTGTTATTTTAAATGGAACACCCAGTATATTTTTACGTTGATAGATAGAATATCTTATTTTCTTTAAACCAGTATTAGGAGTCCCTATACTATCTCCACTAATTTTTAAGTTATTTGGATTTTTTTAGGTGGTCTAAATAAATTGTCATTACCATAATTTAATCTAGGTAGCTGGTGATTTTTTTGAATGTGTCATTAGCACCATGAAAGCATACTCGCAAGAAAGATCTGATATGATTCAGTTGCTGGCGAAAAAACTTTGTGAATTTTATTCGCCCCTAACTTTGTTATTTTAAATGGAACATCCGGTGTATGTTTACATTGATTTATTTAATTAATTTACTATTCGAAGAAACTTTATTTTCATAATTTCCAGATTATCATAAACGCTAAGAGTATATACAATCTAAACAAAACAACAGTAAATATTTTTGTATAAAAAGGTAATAACAAGGGATTTTTGTATGTATCTATAAAATAAAGGGAAAAAAACGCAATAAAATAAACGAAAAGGCAACATAATTGCCATTTTCTCCAATGCACAACATAGCTCTTTCTTCAAATGCTTTTCTAACGTTCCTCAGCAAATTTGGTGTTATCTCTTCCAATCCACCTATTAGGAAATTTTTATCAAGGTAGTTTCTGACGGACCGTTTGAAATAGGCAGGAGCCCCATCTAGTTGAAACCACATCCGGTTTCTAATATTTAAGGGAATGTTCTCCAAAAGGGCACAAAAGCCTTTCTTAAGGAAGCTTAGAAATTCGTTTCCATTTAGGTATCGATTGAAGAAATGTGGACCAATTACATGATCACATATAATGCCTCCAAACACGTTCAAACTACACCTATGTTGCCGATCCAAGGTATGAAAAAGATGACGACTTTCGGTATCATAATAATGGAAATTGTGGCAGTTAGTCCGTTATTATGAAATGTGGTTTCGTCAGTGAATAGAATTAAAAAAAAATCATTTTCTGCGTATCTATCAAGCGCCCACACACAAAAATCAACTCTTTGCGTATAATCCATATGGTATAATTGTTGGTGGCGTTGAAAGTGGTAGGGATGGTATTTGTGTTTTTTTCCGGATCCTAGATACAGTCATGTGACTTAAATCAACTTCCTTAGCAATCTTTCTTGTGCTGCTATGCGGTTCTTCAATGACTGCTTCTAATACCACAAATTCATTTTCTTCGCTTACAATTGTTGTTTTATGTCGCTTTATGTAAGCAACGTTGCCTGTGGTGCGAAAGCTGTCCAACAGTTCTTTAAATACCCTTTTATCTGGATGTTTTCGATTAGAGTACTTCTGCGCATACACCCAAGACGCAAGGAAGTAATTTTCTTGACACTCACCAATAACTAAAATCATATCAGTTTTTTCTTGCAACGAGTATGCTTTCATGGTGCTAATGGGATACACATCAAATTGACACATTCAAAAAAATCACCAGCTACCTAGATTAAATTAAGGTAAGATATGACAATTACTTAAACCACCTAAAAAAAACCAAATAGCTTAAAAACTAATCGAGATGGGTATAGGGACTCCTAACACTGGTTTAAAGAAAATAAAAATTCCTATCTATCAACGTAAATATATACTGGATGTTCCATTTAAAATAACAAAGTTACGCACGAGTAAAATTCACAAAGTTTGACTTAGGTACTTGAACATCCTGTAGACTACTGGACAACGTTGAATGTCGCATTCAATCAGCTAAAGGATCTGCCATTTACGGTTTTCATTTAACTTCTCTAAATTAATTCGTTTCCGAGATACTAGACTTTTTTTGCAATATTGCATTTTTAAACAAATTGAAATATCTCATAAACTATAAAAATTAGGTATAGGGAACCTTAAATAAAATTGTTCTAGTTTTTAGTGTACACTTCAAAAATGCCATAAAATACAGGGCGTTCCATTAAGAAAAACATAACTTTGATGTACTGCAAAGTTTTGGAACAGCCTGTATATTGCATATTATTTTTAAATTGTAGGTATAATCCACCTACATATATCCTAATATACAATATTTCAAAAATTGTTACCATTTGATCACCAGAGACCAGGGCGGAGACATGACTTCATGCGTTACCTCAATTTTACTTGTTCATTTTTCATTTAAATTGCCATTGTTTATTTTTTGTCCTGTACTAGGTTGTGACCTGTTGGGGCAATAAAGTTATATTATTATTAAATACAGCAAGCCTACTTTAAAAACGATATTACCGTAAGGATACTGTAAAATAATACAGTCATTTTGTTGTGATATCACAATATATTTTTTTACTGTGTACCAACCTGGTATATTCCCAATTTAAAATGTAATAAAACAAATTTGATGAACAAGAGGAGCTCCTAACCATAACAATAACTGAGTTATCAACGGCTCCTATTTATGTTTATCCACATCAACGCATATTTTATTCACAATTAATCCTTTCTTCCCCCCATTTATAATCCGAAACCTCAAAAATCACTCACAGCATTCTCTCAGCTGCTTTATTCCAGCCAGAAAAAAAAAATAATCCTGAACTTAACCGTCCGTAAATAAGAGATAAACTTGACCGAGGTCTCTACCCTTATCTTCATTTCATCCCTTCATTTTCCCGCCCACGATACATCAGGCGGAACATCCCGGACTAGGTTAACGTGGCCATGTAAGCCGGACTGGGCTGTTAACCAATTTTTATTGGTCGTCTTCGAGAATTGCCACGGACCGAGTGCTTTTAATCCTCGCGTTGAAAGGTCCTAGCGTCCGCAGTCCAGTAGCCGTGCTTTATATGCACATATGCAAAGCAATAAACAGGAACTGTACGGTCCGGCGGAGCTATAAATAAAAGGCGAACGATTCGCAGATTTTATCGGTCGTAAATCGGTCGAAGGGATTTCGTTACTTACGGAGAGGGACGAACCTTTGGGGTGTGAGTAAAAGGATTAGAGTTATGAGGGTGTAACGTTTATGATATGGTGCTGACGATCATTTTCTTAAATGTACTACCTGCTTAATTGATTGTGGTTAGAGTGCAACAAATGTTCGTAAATGCAAAAACTGAGAATTCTGTAGCTTTAGGGTGGAATATCTCAAAATTCTTGAAAAAAAAACATTTTGACAAGAAATACAAATTTTATTGAAAAAAAAAATAGAAAAGGTGATTATGGTGCACAAATTTAGGTAATGTCTTGGTAAAAATCACTTTTTTGTTTTTCCGCACTGAATAGGGGTAAATGTATGTATGGTTGCAAGGGATCATTCTCTCGTGCTATGAAAATAACTGTCCACTAAGGGAGCGTCGCTCGCTAAGACAGGCTGCTTGGTGGATTAAAGAACACTCTCAGAAAGAGAGCTTATAAGACTAAACTAGGTACTTATAACAAAAGAATTGAAGAATCGAAGAAGAAGGCCTGGAGAAACTTCTGTGAGGACATAGGAGATGTCCCTGACATGGTCAGAATTCACAGGATTCTGAAGAAGGGCTCTTCTTATACACTCGAGGTCCATTCAGCTTCCCGACGAGAGGTTCACAGCTACTTTCTCAGCGTGCACTTTTCCGGCTCGGACAAGGTGGATTTCGCTAAAACAGACCAATCAGACGCAGTGAGGAGGCGGCTATGGAAGATTGGAGGAAATCAAACGATATTTTCAAACCTCATCTTGTTCGTTGGGCAGTTGAGTCGTTTGAACCGTATAAATCACCGGGACCAGATGGCGTGTTTCCAAGATTGCTTCAGGAGGCAATTGGATACATCATGGGGCCCCTCTTGGAGATATTTAGAGCTAGCCACGCGTTGGGCTACATTCCTAAGGCTTGGAGAGATACTAGGGTTGTGTTCCTTCCGAAACCTGGAAAGGACACATACTCAGGCAGAAATATCTCGGGAGAGATATTTTTGGGCTTTATAGAAAACACCAAGCTGCTCGAGTGGAAATAAGAGAATTAATAGGGATGGTACAATGAGCATCTAGCTCATGTGCCCGGACATTAAGTGCTCACCCTAACTTTAATGAATGAATGAATGAATGAATGAGGGGTAGTGTACTCAGACTTAAGGAAAAATGTCGAAGTGTTAGAAATTTCACCATAATACAAATGAAGAGTGCACGGGAATAACGATCAAAGCGCCTTTTTTGTGAAAATGAGATAAGGGCGCCATTTTGTAGGAAATTCTGAGTATTATAATACTGCGCGTTCAAACTGTTTCAAAAACGGTCGCAGTCCGTAGAAAGCAAGTCGTAAAATATAATATGCATTGCAAGAATGATAAGAGTCCAACTGTCCAATGATAACATGATCAAAGTCCAAAACAAAATCTACCAAACCCAACGCCATTTATGATGACATTTTTATGACAGCGGTTGACAGTTATCAAGGTGAGTGTTACCGACACAGAACATTTAGTAGTTTTGGTTATTCTAGACGTCTGTTGTGTTGATAAAAGTGTAAAAAATGAAAAATAATAGCACCGATGATTGCAGGGATACAGGTAATGAAATAGCTGGGAAAACTAGGACAAAGCAAAAACAAATTCGTGGAAGAATTACCGACGCAATCAAACGAATTCGGCCATGTCACATGTTATTGGTGGGAACTGTAATTGCAAGCATTTGTAGTATTTTGACAAAGTTGCTGTACAAGAACGCAAATTAATTATTAAACAATTTAATTTAATGCAGACGAAGAACGAACAAATGAAACATTTATCTGGATTGATTAGCGTTCTTCCAGTTGCTAAAAGAAGGCCAAGACAACCTGAAGAGTCTGCTACCTTGAATAAGTATAGCTACCAATACAAGGTTAGAATAGTTACGAGTGAAAAGATGAGAGAAGTTCGAATTGTTACCAAGCCTTTATATCATTGCATGGTGTAACAAACAGAACTGTTCAAACACTTAAAAAATCCTTAGCAACGACAGGTGCAGCCCCTGTTGATATGCGTGGTAAGCACACCAATAGACCTCATAAAAATCTCTGCGGATATAAAAGAAAAAGTGCTTACACACATTAGTTCGTTAAGAGAACGTAAGAGTCATTGTACACTGAGAAAAAAAATTAATAATCATAAATAAAAATATAATTATCGTAAGTAAAAAGTTCAGCTGGATAGGGGACAAAAGCACAGATTACTTAGCACTAGTAAAAAAGAGATCCTAAACACTGATACTAACATGAAGCAATTTAAATTACTTACGGTCTGCTTCATACCGATAACTTATGAAGTTACTTATGATAATTAAACTGAAGTAGTTAAGCCAAAGAATATATGTAGTTGCAGTAAGCAAAGATTTGCCCTCGTCAAGTAGTAGGTGTATTGCTGTGAGTGAATTATTCTATAACAGCTATCACACCTTCATAATTAATACAAGCTATTTAGATTACTTGTGACAAGGAAAGAGTATCATTAATGCACGTTCACTAAATACCTGATATATAGAAGGTAATGGTTTGCTATATAATATACAATATACTTACCTTAAATTTGTTGTTCAACTATAGGTAGTGTAGGAAACGAGGAAGTAGAAACAAAGCAGTATTATTAGTAATAGTTTTATTTTGTATAGGACAAACACAGTGACTACTTGATATGAATGAAAGATATTGGTTTCACTTTAACAGTTTTTTTTTAAACAATTTACAACGTAATGACTCATAAAATATATTCCTTAATAATGAAAAAAATGAACAAAGCAATAATAAAAGATAAGGTAAATGGGGCCCCCTTGAAACGTTATTTAGTTATTGAAATTATTGAAATCTAACAAAAGACAAAGAGAAATATGGCTTTGGAGTTACAACTAATACAAACAAAGAAATAATATACCTAGGCGGTAAACTTGCGGTTTCTGATGGTTCTTTGCTCGGCGAGTTGATCCTCTGTTGGCGTATGTGGTGGTTATATCCGGGATCGCCTCGAAAACGGCTACTTCGTCGTGTATCCCTAACTGCAGGTGGCACTTGGACTGTCACTCACTTAGCGACGGCACTTTAACTTCACCAGCGGGCGCAGATATCATCACAATGATGGGGAATTCAAATACCCCACCAAGTGGTTTAAAACTACAATCTTGAAACATCCGATTGCTTATAGGCTCGGTACTTCTTCTTTCACTGGGATTCTTTATACGGACTTGAGTTAACTCACCCGGTATTTTTAATATATTTGCGTTCCAACTGGCCTACAATGGCCGTACTCCTTGGCCACTCTTTTTCGACGACCTTTTCTTACGTCCGTAACTCTTACTTGACGCTAGCCCACGCTTGCGCGCGTAGCAGTCTCGGGGACTATTTTATTACTCCGCCGCATTAGCCAATCGGGAATAGTAAAACAATTACGGGGTGGCAGCAAAATTCAAATAATCATAGTTGCGGCAAGTTGTTACCTATTTAAGAAAATACATGAGTTTAATAGCGATCAGCATTGTTGTTACCTCTACTAGCCATGTGCTGTAGTTAGATACAGTACCAGTAGTCATAAGTAATTACGTTACTTACCACAAATATTGAGGTACGCTGTGTAATAGCCGTTAATAAAAGCACTATTTACAGTAACAACTTGCATTCAGGAAACTGGGTTTAGTTGCAGGTATAAATTGAGGAGAAGAGTTTCAAGTAAAACTTTATTTATTATAAATTATTTTTTATCAAGTAAACACTTTACTTAGCCCATTTTTCTCAGTGTACGTAACTATTACGTCTTATAAAAGTAACGATTACGTCGCTATAACCTAATTAGAACCTAATATTTGTTCCCCATTTTGATAGTAGTTACGGATACATCACGTAGCAGCTACTAGTAATTTTTCCTTTGTAGAAACCTTTAAGGCGCGGGGCCACTACACGCGAAGCGAAGCTAAGCTCAGCGAAACTAATTTCCTTGCAAATTAGCTCCCATGTAATCTTACGCGGAGGCGGCAACTAAAGCTAAGCGAAGCGAAGTTAGGCTAGCGAAGATACGCGTATGATTACATGGGAGTTAATTTTCAAGGAAATTAGTTTTGCTGAGCTTCGCTTCGCTTCGCGTGCAGTGGCTCTGCGCCTTTAAGGTAGCAAATACGTCATGGCGACTAAATGTGCTACTTGGGATTACATATAATGTTTTATTTCTTTTGTATATTATAAACTGTTTTTGGCAATATAGGAAGAAAATGGTAAATATGATAAAAATCTTTGCAGTTTTTTAACCGCAGGCACCCATTCTCTGAGTAAAAATCCAGCGCTACTTTGTCCTCCTGCTTTCAGCTCGTGTTTTCGACACGACCCGACGTGGGGATTGCACAAAATTCACGTTTGACAAAACACGTCACTATAAATCAAACCCCTGCACGACGTCAGCATGAAATATAACATCTGCACCCCTCCCAGCGTCGTCATTCTTCGCCCCGACAAGATTAGTTCCACTCGAGATCGTTCCTGTCGGTAACGAATGACGGGAATTTTCCCAGTTCCCGAAAGAACAATAAGTAACTACTTAAGACGGCATTCGCTCGCCCAGTCTCCTCTCGGAAAACAGGATTAATAGCGCCCTGACGCCGCCGTTACAACAACCTCATCGCGCCTTGTAGTTGGCTATTTTTTCGGGTCACGCGCATTCCAATTATAAAATACTACCGCTAGAGGGCCGAGAATCGACGCGCGACGCGCTGTTAGCCGGAGGAAAACTCGCTGGTCATAAATTCACTCGGCGCGAGAATGATAAATTGAAAAACGCATCGGGCCAAAGGTTTTCTTTCCACGCTGCTCCCCGTTCGGTGATGAATGTATTTATTAATTTATAACATCTGCGTTCGGGCGGGAGATATCCATCCGGGGGAGAATAATACAATTCCTTTTTTCTTCATCATCTTTTCCGTGGCTATTATTTTTCTCGTTTTCCGTGTGCCGGGTGAAATTAATCGTTCGCGAGATAATTCATCTCCCGGCCTAATATTTAATAACAGCTGTCTTGGCCTTTCATGGTGATATTGAGGTATATTAAAACTGGGCGAACGTAATAAACAAAATTAGCTGTCGTAAGGCGTCAAGTTCTGTTTAATATCGGCTCCCTTTGAGACAAGTTTTGCGCCAGTGTGGAGCGTTGGAAATGGGAAACGGATTAAATTTGAATTTGAAGTATACGAATGGGAAATTAATTGTGTTGGTTGAGTTGTGCTCTTTTCGACACAAAAGTGAGCTTTAAGGTGGCAGCTATCGAGAAAGGGAGTATTGTTACTCTTTCTATAAATCCATCTATGCTATCCGCAGAGTAAAAAAAGTAGCTGGAGAAGATGGTGCTCGCCATGCTTACTTTGGGGTTTTTCATGCTAAGGTGACTGTTTAGAACAGAAGTATATACATTTGTTTTGTCCTAACTCGACTCCGTAGTTTAGTTTTGTTACGTTCCCATATTTAGATTTAAGTTCCTTCAGTTCTAAGAAGAAAATAGTGAAGACATCTTTCCCTTTTTCTATTCTTTCTTTATTCTAACATACACCCTCTTCATTTGTAATTTACGACCGCTAGAGTTCCTTTGTACACCGCACGCAATCACTTTTGTAACCCCACTAAGGGGAAATGGTCAGTGTAACAAGGGACTACTAGTTCAAAACCATATTGTAATAAGCTGTTCTGTTACGACATTTCAAGCGACAATACTATTCTAAATATCTTACTATGTAAATATATGAAATTACAAAAAAAGGGTTTTGTGTTGTTTGTTATTTAAATACATCAATGTGACAAATCCAGCACCAACGCATTCACAAAATTCTACAGTGACTTATGGTACTCTGCTGTGGGGGGAATCCGTCGCATCAAGGGGGGTTTTCCTGCAACAAAAAGAAGTTGTTAGAGCTATCGTGGGTGTAAGCGCTAGAACTAGTTGCAGAGATCTATGTTTAAAACTTAAAATATTTACCTTACCCTCATGCTACATACTCACCTGTCTGCTGCACCTCCATAAATCAAATAATATCCCCACCCATAACGACTATCATGATTACAATAACCGTAATAAAACCCACTACGTTATTCCTCACCATCGCTTAAATCGCACACAGACCAGCACCAACTATACCGCTATAAAATTATACAACTGTCTGCCCAGCTACGTCAAGAACATGGATTCGAAACGTTTTAAAAAGAAGATGACTGGTTTTTGCCACTTCAAACCGATCTACACCATAGATGAGTTCTTGAAAGCGGATTTTACACGACTTTGAGTAGACCTGCACCTTTTACTGACTTCATCTGATAATATATATACATCATTGTATTTGCCTAATGACGATGGTAATTTCATGCCAGTTTTTTGCTTTTGCAATATTCTGTAGTTTCATCTTTTTGCATATACATATACGTGTTTTTTCTTTTTTATATATCTACATATATTTTATATTTGACCATTCATATACTGTATTTTTTATGTACCTACACTATTATGAAATATATATTATTATTATTATTATAGTCTAGTTCATGGCAGTTTCTTCTATGGTTTGTAAGTTTAACCAACAGCGAAACGTCGCAATTTTTATTATTACTTACCATATAATTTGATTTAGTTACTTTATTTGACCATAACCTCAAATTAAATCTTTATCATTTTTAAAAATTAAAATAGATACTGCTGTTGTTTTGTTTACTGTACTTACTTTTATTGTAATCATAGTTTATTTTATGCAACTGAAGGGAAACATGTTGAAGATTTTCAACAATGAACGTTTTCTAATAATATAATAAGTAATAATATAATATTTATTTAGAAAAGTTTAAGTGTTTAACAATGATTTACATATACCTTCAAAATAAGTGAATAAATATGAAAAAATTCGCAGAAGGTTAAAAAACTTGTTCGCGAAAAAAATATAAACAAATACTGGAGGTTATTATTGTCGAGGTAAGTATCCTCCATGCTTATGTTGAGGCCGGCAGTAGCTCGCAGCCAGTTTGTAGTTTGGAATTACAGTTGTTTGGATGGAATCGCACGTCAGCCAATGTTCGGAAATCAACAGTATATCCGTGGAATCTCCTAATAACCCCTATCTCAGCTATTTTATGGTTAGACGTTTTGATGTGAAATTGTTGTACTTCTTTGTTTGTTATTTTTGTTGCGAGTCTCAATAAGAAAGGGTTAACACAGACATTTACCGGCCAAAAGTTGTATACTTGTACTTTATATTATTTAATAGGTATTGAAATTTTGAATGATGAGTATTCGTCTGGTCGTTTAAATCTGATTTTTTCACAGTTAGCGCTATTAACTTTCTTACTTTCCAAGTACAGCTCTACCTCCTCTTTGGTAACTTGCGGCTCCAGTCCGTGTACATGCAAGTGCGAGTATTTTTCTGCCCCTTTAATTGACGCATTTTTGACTGCACCGTATATACTATTTGCTTTCCTGCTTTTTTGTTTTCGTTTTATTTCTATCCATGATTCGTTATTAGTCGAGCTAGGTTGTTTACTAGTAAGAGATACTGGTTTTGTTACCTCCTTTTCTGTAGAACGTTAGTTTTTCTGGACTCCAATTTTTGTTGTGTTGCTTGCTTCTACGATGTCCTGATATGTACGCTATTGATGTTATTTTCTAATGTATTCCCTTCTCTTGGTTTATTAGTTAGAAGTCCAGTTAACTCGATATTAGACTCTCTTAGAATCATTACTTCCGATTTGAGTTCCTTAATCTGTTCGTGCAAATTATGCACTTCCATTTTAATGGTATTTCTTAATATGATTTCAAATTCTTCGCTTTTGACAAAATTGACGAAATCACCGTTTTTTTTTCACTGTTAGATCGCAGGTTAATACTAGTAGGCATTATAAAAACATTTATAAGTACAGTATATAAACTAATTTTACCAGTACTACGACAATTTACTTCGGTCGCTCGTACATACGTGCGCACAGTTCAACGTCTGAATATAAACTCTTGTATGTATGTAATATATTCTTCTAAACAAATGATTTAAGGAGCACATATCATGTTATCGATATGGTAGACTTGAATCATCCAACTTTGCGCAAATATAAACGATAGCGGACATAAAATCGACATAGAAAGCCTTGAATTAGTGAAAAATGTACAATCACCGAAAGAGTTGGACGCGTACGAAACCATATATATGAAGAAAAAAAAAACATTCAACAACTCCAGTTTGATACATTTGTGAGGGTAGAAAGAAAAAAGATTCATATTTTTCGCTAATTTTTGGTATGAGGGCTCAAGTAGGCGTAGAAAAAGCATTTACAATTTTTTTTTTTTTTAGAGGGAAATAACAGTGCTTGGTTGGGTAATAGGTTTTTCTTATTTTTACGCAACACCAATTGTCCCGAAATAATTAAATCTGATGTAGTGCAGAGTGATCGTGTCTATTACTATACTGCAGGGCGTATGGATATCTCTTTTGACACCATTTTAACAGGTGAGCATCATCCACGTGGACGTCGCTAAAGAGCCTCTTCTTGGTGCCACGAAGGACTGTGTGCCTCACGTGTTTGCTTTCGGCAGACACTACCGCGTTCATGTCGTCTCCTGCGTTGAATCATTGCTTTTGATTGCCGTTTATACAGACGGATCAAAGACAAAAACAGGGTTAGGTGCGGAAGTTTTCTCTCCAGACCTTAAGCTCAACTTAGAGTTGGCACTAGGTAGGTTCGCTACGATTTTCCAAGTTTTGGCTATGCATGGTGGCCTGCATGGTGCCGAAGAAGTTTTAGCAAAGGGCATTAAGGGACGACATATTGTCCTTTACAGTGATAGCCAAGCTGCCCTTAAAGCCCTCAGCAGTTATAGGATCGCTTCAGGCCTAGTACTTCAGTGTTACAATGCCTTGGAAGCGATCGCTATCGATAATGACTTGATACTCAGATGGGTTAAATGTCATAAAGGTAATCTGGGAAACGAGGATGCCGATAGGTTGGCGAGACGGGGTTCGTGTTCTCCTTACATGGGATCGGAGTCTGTTCCTTTCCCATTTCCTCGGCTACACTCAATACCCTGATAAACCAATGGACCACTAGTCTACACGAGGAGAGATGGGCACCCATAACCACCTGCTGTCAGGCACGCAAAGCCATCCCCAGACTGTCGTCTAGGACAGCAGGATACTGTCTGCAGTTCTAGTTGTAGGGCTATTATTGACTGGCCACTGCAAACTTAATAAACACATGCATCGCATAGGACTGACTAGCAGCCCACTCTGTCGTGCATGTTACCTAGAGGACGAGACACCGGAGCACATCTTATGTGAGTGTCCGGCGCTTGCCCAAACATAGAGGTTCCATCATGGGGGAGTTCTGGTCCAGTATAGCCAGCTTTGGCGGCACCTCACATGCTACACTGCTCGAGCTCATTCTTCGCTTGAGTTGGCTCGAGTAGGCTGCGGGTGAGTGACCCCGCCTCTGGAAGGTAGCACAATGGGGCCGATTAGAGTGGCCTAAGTGCGCGTGGCTAGCCACCCTTCCCAACCAACAATCCAGAATCTAGATGCTGTAGCATTGCGCGGTAAAGTTCAGCAATATTTACCGAAAATTATATAAAAACATATCTATAAGCTGCCAAGGCGTTCGCTAATGCATAAAGACTAGATGTAAACATGGCTAGCTTCTGGTTTTTGAGTTATTATAATCAGTATTTTACAAATAAATATAGTGATGCTTGACTCTTTGTATATTAGAATACTTATTTTTAAAACGCAAAATCTCCACAATTTTTAAATTATAATTGGGACAAAATGTATTAAATACTAGAAAATTTACATACATTCTAGAATAAATAAAACCTTTCTACCTAAATTGAATTAACAAATAAAAGCATAAATATGGAACACAAAGGAGTTCCAATAACCATTTCAAAACATGTAGGTATAATTTAAAAATAATAAATCGGGTAACATCTCTCACAATATTTTTACAAAAAAGAATCCGTTGGCAGTAAACAGCATGATGTAAAAAAAAATATTGTATATTTCAAAAGTAAACATCGTGGATTTTTTTTACTAAATAAAAGTTTTAATATACAATGGCTCTATTGATTCACTCGACCCTAACACGTATGTAACATCTTTCTCAAATTAAATGCAAATATATGCTCCACAAACCTTCGATTCTGTATGCAACCGTGCAAAGTTATAGGACACTGAAATATTAACTAAACATTACTTGCGAACAGTTCTGAATGACGTATCGCTAGCTATGCAGTGCGTGTAGTTTCAGTGGCACAAACAATCGAAGATTTGGAGAGTAGATTCGCATTTAGCTTGAGAAAGATGCCACGTGCATGTTATTGTATACGCCTGCTTCGAACGGAAGAAAAGATTTCGAAAGTAAAAATATTGCAAGTAGTCACAGATGCAGAAATGAAACGTCTAAAACAAGAAAAAAATGACGAATTTTTGAATAATTCAACAAACAAAAGTAGCGATGTTTGGAAATTAATAAATAATGCTGTAGGAAAAGATTCTACTAGCACCTTGCCTGCCAATGTGGATGATTTAGAGAGCTTGGCAAATCAGTTTAATCATTTTTTTTTTGCCACTAGCGAACAGCCTGTTTCTCATAACGATGATAATAAAATAAATATAACAAGAAACCTTCATATTTTATTTCTTCTATCTACTTGTGAGCAAGAGCTTACAAGTATTGTTCGATCACTTAAAGGCTCTAAATCTTCAAGTTCAGATAATATACTGCTATGGAATGGCATCCCGGGTTTCGGAAATTTAAATGTGTATATTTATTTATTCCTTATCAGCCTTGTCAAAACAATGATAGAGTTTCCGCTGTTCTAAATTTTGTTAAGAATATTTATTTAATTGTTTGTTTCATTTCTTTTGGCCAGTTGTATATATTTAAAATCATTTATTTGTACATTTTGCGTACTCTCGTATTGTTTAGTATATTTATTAGAGTTTTTCTTAGAGTTGCGTTCTGCGTTCAACGCACGAGTTGTATATTTCATATATATGCGGGAGGCCTTTAAAAGGGCAAGCAGTTCGTTGAAAGTTGCCCGTAAGTAGAGTTGTTGTTTTATTTTTTTTATTGCCGTTGAGGTAAAATTCATTTTTATTTTAAATTGTTGCTCGGTTATTGTTTGATTAGCTTCAGGAACTCCTATTTAATTATTGCTGTATTGTTTAATTGTGTACACATTTTGGATGTTAGATCAGTAATTATTGTAAAAACGTTCTAGAGGATTCCGCGAAAGTGTGTTAAATTATCCGTTTTCTTATTAATTGTTTTGTATTTTTTGTTAATCACCTCGGGGAAGGTGAAGTGAAGCTTTGAGCTATTAAATTTTAAATTTCAATGTAAATTGTATCTATTTCTCCACGTGTAAATTATAGTTTAGATTTCATGACCGCGTGGATGATTTTTTTTATGAAATTCTTCTAGAACGAATCTTCCATTTTGTTTGTTAAAGATTTTAAATCGTCCTTTGTCATATTAATTCTTGCAGTTTTGTTTGTCCAGAATCTTAAATTCCAGGTTCATTTTGCCATCATCATTATGTAATTAAATGTTTTTTTTTTCTTTTTTTTTTAAAATAAATTAATGATTGTAAATATCATTTTAAAATCACTAGTTCTTTTTTTTTGGTTTTGCCAGTTCTATTTTGGGGATTTAAAAGAAAGTCTAATTTTACAATCGCCCACTTTAACTTTTTAGAAGCTACCTTGAGATTTAAGTATCTCTGGCACCCTTTTGAATTCATTTTTGCTGAGCTAGCTAAATAATTTGTCATTTTTAATTTCTCTTAAATTTTATGCTTGGACCATCAGTTCACAGCTAATTTTGGCAATCCCACGTGTGGCGCGATATGATTGTATTGTTATTAGTAAGGTTAGGATCCGGTGTTTTGAATTTGTGAGAATTTCTCGTTGCGTTGATAAGGCTGATGACCGTGTGCGTTTTATAAACTTTTTATGTACACCGCTGCGAGTATGAAGATGGACAGGACCACGAGGGATCAGGAATTGTGACGTTCCTGGAGACCAGAGTTGGCGGAGCCAAGGAACTCATGGCAGGAAGGAGTCGGTTGTGGCAGGACAAAAGGGAAGGATCGACGAAAAGGAAATTGTGGCAGGAACAAAGGGAAGGATGGACGAAAAGGATATTCAGGGAGACAGTTTTAAGGAAAGTATTAGTAGTAATGTATGAGATGATGGCAATGATGAAAACAAATGTACAGAATTATGACAGAAGTATTGAGAAAATGGATGGATGTTTGAAAAAAGATTACCGTGTTGTTGATAAAGAAAAGAAAGAGATTCAGACGGAAGGGGATAAAATCAATCGGGGTTCAGATACTTCTAATGAGGAGAAAGTTGATGATAATGCTGTTAAATTGAGTAAAGAAAGGGAAGATAAAGTTGATGAAGTTGTTGATGATTTAGATAAAGGAAAGGAAGATAAGTTGATTGAAAATGTGATTTTTGAATAAAGAAAGGGAAGAAAGTTGTTTGATGATTTAGGTAGAGAAAGGGAAATAATATTAATAGTTTAGGTAGAGAAGAGGAAAATGATGATGAAATGTTGATGATGAAATTGATGATGTTGAAATAATGGAAATTATGATGAAAATGTTGATGATGAAAAGATGATGAAAAAATGAAATATTGTGAGGATAGTTTTAAGTTTGAAATACAAGGTTGCGGAAAAGTTAGAGGTGATGATATACAAGGTAGCGAAAAAGTTGTTGGAGATGTTGGATCCGAAGAGGATGTCGAGGTTGAGGTTTTTGTGATTAGAGGTAGAGAAAGAAGTAATCAACAATTCCAGAAGAATCCCAGAAGTAATCAACAATTCCCAAAAGAATTCCCAGAAGTAGTCAACTATCTGAAGAAGAATTCCCAGAAGAAGTTATCAATTCCCACATCGAATCCCCAGATGTCGAAAATCAAATTGAAAGCAATCATAATGAGAAGAATGAAGTTGAAATCAATTCGAATGAGAAGTTTGAAGTTGAAGTCAAGGAAATTTTCAACCAGCATGTATCCTTCGAAAATAAGTTGCCCATTATTGTCGTTGATGCCGAACACTCTCTTCAGATCAAGTCAAGCCCTGTCAAATTTAAAAATCCCGTTCCTGAAGCTATGTTGGAGCACAATTTAAAAGAATGTTTCTGTTTTTTGAGTTATCCTTCTGGAGTTACAAGCGAGAGGTACATCCATGGAGTAGAGAAGTTCTTCATGATGCAGACCCACCACTGCCACACCGACTGCCACATCGTCTGCCATACCGACTGCTATGCCGATTGCTGTTCGAAACTGGATCAACCGGATGGTATGTTGGACACTCCCACCACGACTCCGGGTAGTTTTCATCACCCGGAAGTGACGTTTTCACCCCTGTGTGCGGAGATACGGTATTGTTTGTTTAGTGCGAGACACTTTAGAATATTAATTTTTCGTGTGCGTACAATTTTTAAGGAGAAACACTCAATTTTCTCCGAAACTTTCGTTTTCCCCTTAACAATTGGGAGATGTGCTATGGAATGGCATCCCGGGTTTCGGAAATTTAAATGTGTATATTTATTTATTCCTTATCAGCCTTGTCAAAACAATGATAGAGTTTCCGCTGTTCTAAATTTTGTTAAGAATATTTATTTAATTGTTTGTTTCATTTCTTTTGGCCAGTTGTATATATTTAAAATCATTTATTTGTACATTTTGCGTACTCTCGTATTGTTTAGTATATTTGTTAGAGTTTTTCTTAGAGTTGCGTTCTGCGTTCAACGCACGAGTTGTATATTTCATATATATGCGGGAGGCCTTTAAAAGGGCAAGCAGTTCGTTGAAAGTTGCCCGTAAGTAGAGTTGTTGTTTTTATTTTTTTTATTGCCGTTGAGGTAAATTCATTTTTATTTTAAATTGTTGCTCGGTTATTGTTTGATTAGCTTTCAAGGAACTCCTATTTAATTATTGCTGTATTGTTTAATTGTGTACACATTTTGGATGTTAGATCAGTAATTATTGTAAAAACGTTCTAGAGGATTCCGCGAAAGTGTGTTAAATTATCCGTTTTCTTATTAATTGTTTTGTATTTTTTTGTTAATCACCTCGGGGAAGGTGAAGTGAAGCTTTGAGCTATTAAATTTTAAATTTCAATGTAAATTGTATCTATTTCTCTACGTGTAAATTATAGTTTAGATTTCATGACCGCGTGGATGATTTTTTTTATGAAATTCCTTCTAGAACGAATCTTCCATTTTGTTTGTTAAAGGATTTTAAATCGTCCTTTGTCATATTAAATTCTTGCAGTTTTTGTTTGTCCAGAATCTTAAATTCCAGGTTCATTTTCTGCATCATCATTATTGTAATTAAATGTTTTTTTTTTTCTTTTTTTTTAAAAATAAACTTAATGATTGTAAATATCATTTTAAAATCACTAGTTCTTTTATTTTTGGTTTTGCCAGTTCTATTTTTGGGGATTTAAAAGAAAGTCTAATTTTACAATCGCCCACTTTAACTTTTTTAGAAGCTACCTTGAGATTTAAGTATCTCTGGCACCCTTTTGAATTCATTTTTGCTGAGCTAGCTAAATTAATTTTGTCATTTTTAATTTCTCTTAAATTTTATGCTTGGACCATCAGTTCACAGCAATACGTACTACTTTTTTAAGGAAAAGTTATGAAAGTTTTCTATCACCGCAGTGCCACATTATTAATAAATCGTTTGAAGTCGGTACTTTTCCAACTTATTTAAAACATGCACTACTTATTCCACTTTGTAAAAGAGGAGATATTAATGATTTAAATAATTCTCGACCTATTAGTCTGTTAACAGGTTTTTCTAAAATATTTGAGAAAGTAGTTTACATTCGACTTTGTAACTTTTTCGAGAAGTATGAACTAATAAATATTCAACAGCATGAGTTTCTTAGGGGTAAAAGTATTGACACCGCTCTGTTTGGTTTCATTGGGACAGTTTTGGCACAAGATTCTTATCCGAAAGCTGGAATTGTATGGTGCTAGGAGCACACCTTTGTCATGGCTTGCATCGTATTTAAGCGATAGAAGGCAAACTACACTGGGCAACAAATTTTCGAAAAGTTCATGCTTCCAAGCTGAAAATAGTCATTTCTTAATGAATTCAATGTGCTGAACAGGAAAATGACTAAGAAAAAGCTGAATTGGCTACGGGTTTTCTGTAAAATGTACGCATATTTCAGAAAAAGTGTACTTATGTCAATATTATAATACATGGTAAGAAAACATTAGTCTGCTTCTGGCTTTCGACTTCTTTTGGCCTGCCGTTTGTAGTGGACTTGTGGAGCATCTCTACTGATTGTCCAACAATAGTCAGCTAGCATTGACGTAGACCATTTGCCTTGGTACCCGTGGCTCCATGGTGGCAATGTCCTGATGAAAGCGTTCGCTGTGCTCATCGCTGACCTGCCCGCAGTTATCAGGAAAGAAGTCTAAGTGGGAATCAAGAAAGTGGATCTTTAAGGACATATTGCAGCCGAATTCATGAAACAAAGCCAACATATCCTCAACCAGACACTTGTAATTTTCTGCCTTGTCATTCCCAGGAAGTTTGCTGCCACTTGATAGAATGCATCCCAAACCTGTTTTCTTTTACCTTGAAGAAGTTCCTCAAACTTGGGGTCTCGGAAGAGCTGTCTAATTTGAGGCCCCACAAAGATGCCCTCTTTAATTTTGGCTTCACTGAGTCGAGGGAATTTTTCATGCAGGTACTTGAATGCTGGTCCATTCTTATCCATGGCTTTACCAAGTTTTTGACAAGACCGAGCTTGATGTGTAAGGAGGAATGATGATTTGTGTGGCTGTGCCAATGGTGGGTGCTGTACCATTCGTTTCTCCAGGCTTAAAAAATGCTCTCGGAGGCCAGTCTTTCTTGATGTAGTGCAAATCGATTGCTCTGCTGTCCCACAGACAAAGAAAAAGAGTGAAATGATTGGAAACAGTCAATACCGTTATAAATTCATTTATTACTACAATTAACTCAGTATTGAAAATAGATACATTATACCTGATAGAAATAATAAAATATTTTATTAAATTAATAACATTCTACTTTAAATTAACAAACAACTTAATAATTTCTTTTTTTAATAAGTAATAAACTTTATTTTTTTAATACAATAAACTTATTTTTTTAACGTGACCGTCAATAAACAAAATTGTTCAATATAATAAAAAAATTTAGCCATATAATATATCTTAATTTAATTTTAATAAACTCAACTCAACAAACGATGTTTACTAATTTTGTTATTTCAGTGTATTCGTTAGCAAGCGCATATAAAACTAATTTGAAAGGTGATTTGGTAACCTAAATTCTGGTATTTATTTTTTATATTTTCTTTGATAAAAAAAAAGAAAAAAACCATACTGATAAAGGATATATAATTTATGTAAATTGAAATTTTGAATATTGAATCGAATTTATTGAAAATATTTATAATATTGTATTTTACTGAAGGAAAAAAGAAAATTGGAAATTTTAAATCCCAAGCATCTGTTCTGAAAAACAGAGCACTATATCTACTACTTCTGACTGCAATAAACCATTGTAGCAAAAACTTGTTTTGGAAATAAAAACAATTCTAAGTCTCGCATGGCATTAGACGAGTGTGAAAGTGAAAAGGTAAAATTCTCCGCGTGTTGCCTACGTATTAGGAAGGAGGATGTATACAGGATATTCCACGTAACTGGTTCATTAAAAGTTTATGATGTTCTATTATTTACTTATATTTGAGATTTTGGCACCAGTATCTGTTCGATTGGAACTATCAATGTGAAATACCTTAACCAAAATATCACTTCCGGTTGACCGGAAATGGATGTCAACTTTCTTATTTTAAATAGAATGATATAATTTTTTATTCATTTTTGGATTCTACGGCCATAATACGTTAGTTTTCATTAGCTATTCTATAGTACATGTTGCCGTTTTGAGTTATTTAAGTTTTTCTTTTTTTTTAATCATAATCATTGCATCATTGAGAAATTAATATCTCGGCTAATACTGCAAGTAGAGACTCCAAATTTGCTATGTTATGAATGTAGATATTACTCTAAGAAACGGTAAGCACACTTTACATTCTAACATACAGGGTGTTCAAAACTGAGGAACAAAGTGACATATTTTCAAATCCAGAAAACTCAATTTTTTTAAATAGAACACCCTGTATTTTAATTCGGAATTAGGAAGTAAATATCATCCCCCATCACTTTGTATGAGCATTCCCTATACCTATCTTTAATAGATTTTGAGATATGAGCGACTTTTTGTTAAACAGACTAAGTATTCTTTTTTTAAATAGAACAGCCTGTATTTTAATTCGAAATTAAGAAGTAAATATCATCCCCTATCACTTTATATCAGCATTTCCTATACCTATCTTTAATAGATTTTGAGATATGAACGACTTTTTGTTAAACAGACTAAGTAGCCCTATCTTTGCGTGTTTCTAGCTGGCTTTGAATGGAATTCGTGTCAAATTCATTGACTAACTAAAAGTGTTTATGTATATCATTGTAATTACACTTTCGTACTACGCAATATTAATAGAAATGACTATTCGAACAGACATTCTTGCATGGTTATTCAAAAATAATACATGAATTTGACGTGAATCCATTTCAGAGCCAGCTACAAACATTTAAAGATAGGGCTACTTAGTCTGTTTAACAAAAAGTCGCTCATATCTCAAAATCTATTAAAGATAGGTATAGGGAATGCTCATATAAAGTGATAGAGGATGATATTTACTTCCTAATTCCGAATTAAAATACAGGGTGTTCTATTTAAAAAAATTGAGTTATCTGCATTTGAAAATATGTCACTTTGTTCCTCAGTTTTGAACACCCCGTATGTTAGAATGTAAAGTGTGCTTACCGTTTCTTAGAGTAATATCTACATTCATAACAGCAAATTTGGAGTCTCTACTTGCAGTATTAACCGAGATATTAAATTCTCAATGATGTAATGATTATGATTAAAAAAAAAAGAAAAACTTAAATAACTCAAAAACGGCAACATGTAGCTGTAGGAATAGCTAATGAAAACTGACGTTTTTATAGTTGTAGAATCCAAAAATGAATAAAAAATTATATCATTCTATTTAAAATAACAGTTGACATCCATTTCCGTCAACGGAAGTGATATTTTGGTTAAGGTATTTTGCATTTATAGTTCCAATCGAACAGATACTAGTGCCAAAATCTCAAATATAAGTAAATAATAGAACATCATAAACTTTTAATGAACCAGTTACGTGGAATACCCTGTATATAGAGAGCCCACGAGATAGGGAAAAATGTTTTCACGATTTCACGGCGAGAATTATCCGTAAAATGCTGCGATCTAGCGGCCGCATGAAAAAATAGGTAGTAAATTACGATTTCGTATGATATGACATCTAATATTGTAGTATAGTATCAGTATAAATTAAAACGAATTAATATTAACAGTCGTAGGGATGTGAAATTTAATAAATTTAATGCGATATGCGTAAGTAGATGTTTTTAAATTTAACTAATGTGTATTATTAAAAAAATAATAAATGAAATTCCTTTTTAAGACATTCTCATAAAATTTGAATTTGTTCGGATTGTAACATTTATTTTTACATAATTCTATTCTCATTCGCCTAGGTAATCTATAAATGTTTAACCTTACTAATGATATTTAATGTTCAATGTGGGCTAAATTCGACACTTTTAATAGGAAACTTATATTTCTAAAGGAATTAGACAAAATCTGACCTATGCTTCTGGAGATCGATTTTAAAGAGAAATCGATTAGTGAAATCCGTATTTTTATATCTTTCATAGTATAAGAGATACAGAGCGTTTTCGTAAAATATACAATTTTTAAACGCCCTTGTAACTTTTTAATTTATGAAAATGCTTGATTTATATAAGAACTTTATTAGGGCACTTTTTGACCGGTGTGAACTTGGCAAGCAACTTTATTAAAAAAAAATAAACGTAGTACGGTTCGATTGTACTTCGTTTGTACCCGTTTGTACCACCTTCAGTTTCGTTTGTACCTCAAAGGTTAAAAAAATAGAAAGGTTAAAAAAAAATTAGCAAGCAAGTACAAGATATTCAAAAACGGACAACGCCATTCGAAAGAGCATTGTTTTACCCGTTTGTACCACCTTCGTTTCGTTTGTACCTCAAGGTTAAAAAAATAGAAAGGGTTAAAAAAAAATTAGCAAGCAAGTACAAGATATTCAAAAACGGACAACGCCATTCGAAAGAGCATTGTTTGTACCCGTTTGTACCACTTCGTTTTCGTTTGTACCTCAAGGTTAAAAATAGAAAGGGTTAAAAAAAAATTAGCAAGCAAGTACAAGATATTCAAAAACGGACAACGCCATTCGAAAGAGCATTGTTTGTACCCGTTCGTACCTCCATTTAAATCGTTTGTACTTCACCAAACGGAAGTAGAAACATTTGAAAATAAGTAGTTGGCGAGACAAATTTCGCCCATTTTTGAGATATCGGAAAACGGCCAACGCTATTCAAAAGAGCATCGTTTGTACTTCAACCAAACCGGAAGTAATGACAATTCAAAATATGTCAAAGAGAGAAATTTGGGTATTTTTTAAGATATAAAAAAACGGCCAGGCTATTCAAAGAGCATCGTTTGTACCCGTTTGTACCTCCTTTTACGTCGTTTGTACTTCAACCAAACCGGAAGTAATGACAATTCAAAATATGTCAAAGAGAGAAATTTGGGTATTTTTTAAGATATCAAAAAACGGCCAAGGCTATTCAAAAGAGCATCGTTTGTACCCGTTTGTACCTCTTTTCACATCGTTTGTACTTCAACCAAACCGGAAGTAGTGACAATTCAAAGTATGTCAAAGAGAGAAATTTGGGTATTTTTTAAGACATCAAAAAACGACCAAGGCTATTCAAAAGAGCATCGTTTGTACCCGTTTGTACCTCTTTTCACATCGTTTGTACTTCAACCAAACCGGAAGTAGTGACAATTCAAAGTATGTCAAAGAGAGAAATTTGGCTATTTTTTGAGTTATCAAAAAACGGCCAAGGCTTGTCGAAAAAGCATCGTTTGTACTCGTTCGTACCTCCTTTTAAATCGTTCGTGCCTCAAAGGGAACCGGAGTAGAGACATATGAAAATACGTCGGACAGAGAAATGTTGTTAATTTTTGAGATATCGCAAAGTGGCTAACGCTATTCTATAGAATATCGTTTGCAACCTTTTTTGAAATCGTTTGTACTTCAGCGAAACCGGAAGTAGTTCTTTCCAATGTTTATGTTACATTTTTTCTTAATTGACCAAGGTTCCCATCCCCTATTTTAGAAAACATATAAATACAGATATTCTGCATTTTGCCAAATTAGGCCAGACAACCTAGTAATGTGACCACTATTTATTAATTAACTATGTATTTAATTTTTACTTTGTGAGACCTTTAAGTATATTTTTAAATATGTATGTTGTTTTTAAACCATCTCTTATTATATATTTCTATATCTTTGGTTGCAGATACCGGTTGTAAATGTATGCATTTAACACCAATTATACCTTTCTTATTATCTAATTATTATAGACCTCTGCTAGGGAGATTATAAAGAAAGATATTCAATTGAGTCGTGTAGCGGCATATTCAACGCATTGAATCAAATGACATTGTCCGTTGTGCGATATCTCAAAGATTAGCGAAATTTCTCTCTCATATCTTCAAATGGTTCCGGTTTGGTTGAAGTACAAACGATGATGGTAAAAGAGGTACAAACGGGTACAAACGATGCTCTTTTGAATAGTCCTGGCCATTTTTTGATATCTTAAAAAATACCCAAATTTCTCTCTTTGACATATTTTGAATTGTCACTACTTCCGGTTTGGTTGAAGTACAAACGACGTAAAAGGAGGTACAAACGGGTACAAACGATGCTCTTTTGAATAGTCTTGGCGGTTTTTTGGTATCTTAAAAAAACCCAAATTTCTCTCTTTGACATATTTTGAATTGTCACTACTTTCGGTTTGGTTGAAGTACAAACGATGTAAAAAGAAGTACAAACGGGTACAAACGATGCTCTTTTGAATAGCGTTGGCCGTTTTCCGATATCTCATAAATGGGCGAAATTTCTCTCGCCAACTTACTTATTTTCAAATGTTTCTACTTCCGGTTTGGTGGAAGTACAAACGATTTAAATGGAGGTACAAACGGGTACAAACAATGCTCTTTCGAATGGCGTTGACCGTTTTTGAATATCTTGTACTTGCTTGCTAAATTTTTTTTAACCCTTTCTATTTTTTAACCTTTGAGGTACAAACGAAAACGAAGGTGGTACAAACGGGTACAAACAATGCTCTTTCGAATGGCGTTGACCGTTTTTGAATATCTTGTACTTGCTTGCTAAATTTTTTTTTAACCCTTTCTATTTTTTTAACCTTTGAGGTACAAACGAAAATGAAGGTGGTACAAACGGGTACAAACAATGGTATTTCGAATGGCGTTGTCCGTTTTTGAATATCTTGTACTTGCTTGCTAAATTTTTTTTTAACCCTTTCTATTTTTTTAACCTTTGAGGTACAAACGAAACTGAAGGTGGTACAAACGGGTACAAACGAAGTACAATCGAACCGTACTACGTTTATTTTTTTTTAATAAAGTTGCTTGCCAAGTTCACACCGGTCACTTTTTGATGCAAAACTTAATGTTATATTTTTTTGTTTTTTTTTAACTCGTGTTTTTTGAGATATAATCAAGACTTGTGTTTTTTTATATGGAGCACCCTATATATTTTTACATCATTCAAAAGCACATAAAATTACCTTTAACATGATATAACACACTTGATATTTTTTTTAAACAGTTTTTAAATTATTTGAGTTATTTTTTGCAATCTCACAGTATTTTAAGATGGCTATGAATGATATACTACATACTCCTAGGTATTAGAGAACTATCCACATACTTCCTTAATTGTACAGTATCATGTAATTAAAATCGTTAAACGCCTTTTCTTCAAGAAATTAATATTAACAAGATTAACGAAATTCTCTTTCTCTTTAGTTCCATACTGTATATGTACCCAATATATCTTATGGTTTATAGTAGTTTACCATTCAAACTAATCACGTTTGGTTAACACAATAACAACTAATATATTCTATTTACACGTGTTCAGCGTTGATATACGTGCTAGTGTTAGATACATTGAGTATATATCGCATATATTACCTCTCCCGCCTTCGGGCGATATAGACAATTGAAGATTAATAGGTCACATCCTCCAGCCTTCGGAGCGGTCGGAGTTGTCTGACTGTTCGTTTACGGTGCGTAATTCGGAATGACGACGCGCTCCCGACAGTCAGCGGATCGCCGCCGTAGTCACAATGGTGTTCGACCGAGCGTCAAGACAATTATCCTAAATTCGATTCGTCGACAGGGCCAGGAGAGGAAATCTGCTTTACTTAAGCGCATTCAGGAAGTCCCGAATGACGATGCACGTCCGCATTGTTAGATGCGAGTGGGGTACTTCACTTTACGCGATTAAAGTGGTTTCGTCGTGATGAGAAAACTATCTGAACGCGTATCGGAAATAAATTCAATTAACCATGGGAATAGAGATCATGTGTTACTTCGAAGAATGCTGAAATTGTGCGACGTGGAATAAAATACTCTTACGCAGATCCATTTTTGAGAGCAGCACTAATGTAGAGCATGCTTAGGGATCCCAGAAGGACTAACTGGGGGTCCTACAGGGAAGACCTCTCTGCAGCAGCCCGTAACTACCCTGTCAGGATCAGGAATAGTGAGGAACTAGACTTGGCCCTTGTATAGTTGCAAGGGACTATTCTCTCATGCTATGAAAACAACTGTCCACTAAGGGAGCGTCGCTCGCCAAGACAGGCTGCTTGGTGGAGTAAAGAGCTGAACACTCTCAGAAGAGAAACACGCCAGTTATTTAACAGGGAAAAAAAAAACGGGAAACTGGGAAGCTTATAGGGCTAAACTATGTACCTATAACAAAAGAATTAAAGAATCGAAGAAGAAGGCCTGGTGAAACTTCTGTGAGGACATAGGAGATGTCCCTGACATGGTCAGAATTCACAGGATTCTGAAGAAGGAATCTTCTAATACACTCAGGCCCATTCAGCTGCCGAACGGGAGGTTCACAATTACTGCGGAGGAGACTCTTAAGTACTTTCTCAGCGTGCACTTTCCCGGCTCGGAGAGGGTGGACTTCGGTAAAACAAATCAATCAGACGCAGTGAGGAGGGCGTCTATGGAAGATTGGGGGAAATCAAATGATATTTTCAAACCTCATCTTGTTCGTTGCGCGGTTGAGTCGTTTGAACCGTATAAATCTCCGGGACCAGATGGTGTGTTTCCAAGATTGCCACAGGAGGCAATTGGAGACATTATGAGGCCTCTCTTTGAGATATTTAGAAGCCACGCGTTGGGCTACAATTCCAAGGCTAGGAGAGATACTAGGGTTGTGTTCATTCCGAAACCTGGGAAGGACACATACTACCATCCGAAATCATTCAGACCAATTAGTCTCACATCTTTTATACTGAAGACTATGGAGAAAATTATACACCTAAACATTACAGAAGGAGCACTTGCGAGATATCCTCTGCATCCTTTGCGATGGGCATATCAAAGGGGCAAATCAGGAGAGACTGCCCTGCATAGTTTGGTGGAAGGACTAGAAAGGAGCCTACATCAAAAGGAAGTTGCCCTTGCAGTATTTTAAGACATCGAGGGCGCCTTTGATAACACATCAACGTCCTCGATCAACCGATCTCTAATGGACCGGAATATTGACCACACGACTAGCAGATGGGTTGACTGCATGCTAAGAAGTAGAGTGGTCTATGCCAATATGCTAGATAAAAATATCGCCATAAGGACCACTAGAGGATGTCCTCAAAGGAGAGTACTGTCACCACTGCTGTGGAGCTAGGTCGTGGATGATCTCATCAGATCATTAAACGACAAAGGAATATGGACGCATGGGGTACGCTGATGACATTGTCATCGTAGCTAAGGGCAAGTTCCCGGGCGTGGTGGCGGGCATCATGCGTAATGCGCTGCGAATGGTGGAGGAATGGTGCCTTTCACAAGGACTCTCAGTTAATCCACAAACACCACAAAACAAAGTTGGTTGCCTTTACCAACATAAGGAAACTTAATGACCTAGGCAACGATAGACTGTTTGGGCAGGAGTTACAATTAACCAAGGAAGTAAAGTATCTGGGTGTTACCCTCAAAGTGAAACTGAGCTAGAAAAATCACTTAGTTAAAGCAACGACCAGGGCTACGCTACTATTCTGCGATACAGGAGAGTTGCTGGCAAAATCTGGGGATTAAAGCCGAAGGTTAGCCATTGGCTATATACTGCCGTGGTAAGACCAACGATAACATACGGGGCAGTAGTCTGGTGGAGGAGGACAGAATTGTCCTCCGCAGCGAAGCTGCTAACCGCTGTCCAGAGACAGGCATTGCTGAGTATCACTGGTGCAATTAACAGTACAGGGACTGCCTCTTTGGAGATCATCGTGGGCTTCGCCCCGCTGGAGCTTTATGTGAGAGCGGAAACAATGAATGCGATCCTTAGACTGAAAGCCAACAACCTGTGGCATCCCAACTTCAGGGTGGGAGGGCACATTTATACTACGGGCACGATGCTGGACGGGTCATTACTGCAAATGCCCACGGACAGCATGGCATCCGAAATTATCTTCACTGAAAAAGTGAAAATCTCCATACCGAACAGAGACTAGGCACGTGGTGAATTCACTGCTAATGAAAACTGGTCATCAAATCCATCCAGAGCACAGGAGCCGGTATTTGTGGGCCCAGTCCTATTCAAAGGATATCCATAAGCCTGGGAAAACATACAACGGTCTTCCAGGCAGAGGTATTCGCCCTTGCAGCCTGTGCAGAAATGATTGCAAAAGGGGGGCTACATGAGGAGGAAAATTAATATAATGACTGATAGTCAGGCTGTCATTAAGGCAGTCTCGAACTCCGTAACTAGGTCAAAACTAGTTAGGGACTGTAAACAATCTCTCAATGCATTGGCACGAGACTACACGGTGGCTCTGATTTGGATGCCGGAACATGAGGGCATCAAGGGCAATGTAATAGCCGACGAACTAGCCAAGGAGGGCTCTAAGAGACACTTCATGGGTTCAGCGCCCATATGTGGAATTACTAAGGATTCCGCAAGAAGGGAGATCTGGACCTGGTTAGATAAAGAAAGTACAAAGAAATGGAGGTCGACTGAAGGTCAACTCTATACCAAAGCGCTGATAGGGGAGGGGGATATTAGTTTCTCTGATAACCTACTCAGGCGCAGTAAGAAAGAAGTTAAAACCATTACTGGGTTGGTAACTGGACACTGTCCTCTGAAAAAAGCATCTATGCAACACAGGTCGGGTAAGCGAACCGTGGTGTAGAAAGATGCGAACTACAGGAGGAAACGAGTTTACATGTAATCTGCACATGTGAGGAACTGAAAGTATTCAGGCAGAAATATTTCGGGAGAGATCTATTGGAGCCCTCGAAAGTTCTCAAGTTTCCATTGGGCAAGATACTGGACTTTATAGAGAACACCAAGCTGCTCGAGTGGAAATAAGAGAATTAATAGAGATGGTACAATGAGCACCTAGCTCAAGTGCCCGGACATTAAGTATCCACCCTAATTTTAATGAATGAATGAATGAATGGGAACATGCCTACCAATCTGTCCTTGAACATAATGCAATGTACAATTAGCTCAAAAAATTATGACCTAGGTTCGTAAAACGAATTCGTAGACGTAATTCTAACATATCTACCTTAAATGTAATGCCATCGTAATCTGCGACGCAATGAACTATCGTCTCGAAAGATAATGCTCTTTACAGTGCCCGACAAAGATGCCGCCCAGAATTAAAACCTTTGTAATTGCCGCCAAATTGCCCCCCTCCACATTGTAGTAGAGGGTGTGGCGAAAAGAACCGCACTAAGAATGGTCAAGGAAGGAATGATTAGGCACAGGCCTCAATCTGCGGACGGTGATCAAAGCTGGGATATGCCCCGGGATGATATGTTAAAAAAAAATTAGCTTTGTGAAAGAATTCACCGTAAAGCTAAGTAACAGGAGCGAGTGGGATCATAACACCATCTTGAAATTGAATAGAAATGCCATCAAATGGTACACTGATGGCTCCAAAACGGCAGAAGGAACTGGAATAGGAATATATGGGCCTAGAACTACATATTTCGAAAGCTTGGGAAAATACCCAAGTATATTTCAGGCGGAAATACACGCTATTGGAAGATGTGATCAGTTCATTATGGATAGGAACTATCGGAAGCAGGAGATTATCATCGTATCTGGTAGTCAAGCAGCCATCAAGGCGCTGAACTCATATGAAATCAGCTCCAAGATGGTCTGGGAATGCCTAGGGAAACTAAATGAGCTAGGCAAAAGAAATAAAGTAACCCTCCTGTGGGTTCCGGGTCACACAGGAGTGGAAGGAAACGAAATAACGGATAACCTCGCAAAAAAGGGGCTGGAATGCTTTTTGTAGGGCCTGAACCATTTGCGGGTTAAGTAGCAGTACAATACTGAAGAAACTAAAAATAGAAATGGAGCAGAGAAAATCCAGTTACTGGGAAAATCTCCAGGGAATGAGGCAAAGTAAAATTCTTCTGGGAACTTATAACCAGAAGAGGTGTACAGAATGCATCAACCTGAGTAAGAACAATGCTCGCATATTAACAGGAATACTTTCAGGCCATTGTAGACTGAAAGGACACCTGAGTAAGCTTGGATTGGAAAAAAATCCTGAATGCAGATTTTGTGGGGAACAGGATGAAACATCCATCCACCTCCTCTCAAACTCCGTAATACTGTGCAACTCGAGGGCATTGTACCTGGGAGCATGTGAAATCGAAGAGGGAGACTTACCTAGACTGGGGCCCTCTGACATCCTACACTTTCTAAAAGGAATAGGATTGGAAAAGTCAGCGTAAAGCAGAGAAATAGGGACACAATAGATCTTTTAGGTCCGCAGTGTAACCATCCCTTCTATTTACACTACACACATATATACAATGTGGCCGCTAAAAGATTTATACAATAATTCTGAATTTCTAATTCTCATTCTCTTGTTTACGGTCGAAATTTTAATTTCAAATCAACTGTACGTTTTTTTTCTTTATATTTGAATTCCATTTTGTACTATTGTCTAAATATTCCCTAACAGGAAAATAAGTATTGAAATTATGTAGAAATATGTCGAAAAAACCAATTAAAGCCTCATTAATATCACACAGTCGATAAACAGCTTCCCACGTTTTTGTAGCCAAAGCCGAATTAAATTTAGCTATCGCATCCTTATTAAAGGACCTTCTGTGGGCACACGATGAACCACCACAGTTTCCATACAGTATCGATTTCGCAAAATATTGTACGATGGTCAGAGATTTCATTATCGCTCACGCATACCACAACCTGGGAAACATTAGTAATACAAGGCTTAGCCTGCCACCTATGAGAAACAGCACAAAACGTCACCAGTCTACATAGAACCCCAACTGCTACCACTTCAAAAACGATTTTATGATAAAATCGTTGGTAACTTTGTTACCAAAATTTCAATAGATAATTTACGACTATTTTTTACAAAGAAAAGACAGATCCCTTCTCCAAAACGAAGAGATGATTGCAATCGTTTTTTTTTGCTCATTTACATTCTTCCGTTTCTAAAAGCCCGTACATTCCGAAGAAAATGTCGGAAAAAGACCGGAGAAAGATAGAAGACCGAAATCTATTTCTCGCCGAACAAAGTGTCCTTTATTCGCCGGTTAGTCGGCTCTTAATTTCATCGCGGAAAGCGTGCTCGGTTCGCCACAACCGGCGCGGACGCGCTACCAACAGAAAAATGGCCTCTAGCCAGTCGGCGGGAAGAGAAATTGCGGCGTTTATCAGCGCGTCACCGTACACTCCCAGATAAACGCTGGTCGTATATCGAGGGCGTATGTTCGCTTATTTTTCCGGCAAATAACGCCAGCAGGAGGATATATATATAATAGGGTCGTTGTCGTATTTGTACTCGTTTTACTGGCTGAGCATGTATGGCTATACGTTGTTTCGTAAATGGGTAAGGTATGGTTTTTACGGATGAAAAATAAGGATGGTGCGCCATTTTTACGAAGCAAGTTAATAAAAGTAATATAAGAATGTGAGATATTGCCTTCGCTTAACAAACATTTGTCGGTCTCTGTTGGTATGGGGCATAACTTATTTCTTTTAGTGAACGAAGTTTTTTTCCGTACACTCTTCATCCGAGTCGATTGTTGATTTTCGTTCCAACCCCTCTCTCAGTTATAATTTTCACCATGCGAATATTCCAGAACTGTACACCGAGCTTAACCATATTGATTGGAGCTTTTTGGAAGGCTTTTGATGCGTAAATAGAGCTGTTGCAAAGTTCCTATTTTCCATTGTGGACAAGCACGTGCCAATATACTCAGCATCTGATCGTTCATTCCCTGTCTGGTATTGCACCCACGCTATTAAGTTAATTAAGCTGAAAGAACATTACCATAGCAGGTGGAAATCTAGTGGATGCTTCTTCTGCAGAGATGAGTTTGTTAGAATTCGGTGTCTGGTCAAATCTAAACTACTGGCATGCAAAATAAGATTTCTGACGATCACAAGGTATTCTGGCAATATGTCGGCCAGAAGTCCGTAAAATCTAGAATCTCTGATTACCGGCGCTTCAAATACACTGAGTCGATAAGGCAGTGTTTTAGGGCCGCTGCTATTGCTGTTGCTTGTCAATATCCTACCAAACAGTATCACAGCTGGTGTGGTCTTTATGTATGCTGATGACACCACTATCCTCGTAAGTGCACCAGATACCGATTGTTTGTCAATAAAGCTATTACAAGCAGTGAACGAGTTGCACTGGTTAGTGTTCAAACAATCACTTAATTATTAACTACGAAAAGACAAAAGTTATTGCGTTAACTTTTAACAAAAGTAACGCAGGAACGGTGAGCAGCTTTCAACTTAACAACATAGATATTCAGAGCAAGGCAACTGTAGAATTTTTTGGGTTGGGAGTTGATACCCACCTTTTATGGCCAGACCATTTGGCGATCGTGGCTTCAAAGTTCAATAAATGCTATTAGGTTATTCAAACTTTTGGTTCAAGTTCCTTTTTGAGTATCCATTATGGCTTAGTATACCTAATCTTATATGATAATGATCTAGGGTCAGGCGTGCAATGCACATGGCCTGCAGAGCATATTCATAATTCAAAAAAGGATAATTAGAGTAATTTATCATCTACATCCTTAAACTATTGCTGTGTTTCATAAGAAGGAAACCACCAACCATATTGAATTGTAATTATTATTTTATGTACACACCTGTTTGTAAGTCCAGTATAATTTGGGTTAGCTCGTATTCGTAATTATGGAAATTGAATATAATTTATCGTCTGGCAACTGTACGATATTCTGGTATCCTGGGTGTTCACTTGACTTGAATGGGGTAGTGACATAATGTAATTCGTGGTGAGAAAATGATGAAAATCCTTGGTGACGGGGTTGTTGATAAAAAAGCTGCTAGAAAGATTTATTTTTATCAAGTGTAATGAATTAAGTGGTTTTCCTGTCTCACGTCTGGTATTGAAGGGGATCTTCTATGTAAATTCATGTAATTACTCTATTCTGGAAATATATAGAAGAAACGTGAGGATTGTTCGACATTATAAGAAGTTTTGCTGTATCTACTACACCTGGGTGTTTGTTCTACATGGGAGTGTGCATGTGTTTGCTGTTCCGAATCTAATCATATATCCTGAATGTAACGAAGGAGGTCTGTTTCCTGAATTTTCCTGCTACTGATGTTATTCTCCTGGTCTAGCCCTTTTAGCTGAATATACGAGCGAATCTGGATTGTCACTACAAGGAAATCACATTTGGAAGAACTCTGGCGTTTGTATAAACCGATAAACGAGGTATCTGATCAAAACATTGTTTAAATTTTTCGTATAAATGAATTTATAACGTCTTTAATATTTTGAGGTTATTATTATTCGTATGAGATTAAAATTCTGAACTTTTATAAGTTGGCAAACGTGGTTGGTGGTTTTCTATTCTCTTATGATAGCGCGGGAGATTTTAAAAGTTCATATTTGAATAAAAGAATCTAAATTATACTGGATAATTGATAATACTTGTTTGAATATTCCTAATAACTATACTCACCTTGAGAGTAAGAGTTCTCATGCTATTTATATGTCTTTGATATAAACTTAATAATAAATTATACATCTTATTAATGATTACACTGTTTTATTAACGAAAGTTCATTTGATACATTGAATTATTAAGAATTAAACTATAAATTCAGTATTCAACGAAGTAAAGGCATAATAATAAACAAGTTAGTGATTTAGGAGAATCGAGGCGTACAGCCGTCAGCACAGCGGGTTCGTAACTGTAAAAAATAATAACTCTACTCATTGGTTAGTAAGAGGGGGGATCATTAGTGCGCATGATCTGGAGTGATAAATTTTAGATATCTTGGACATATACGGGATTTTATAGCCATCTAGTGGATTAAGTTCGTATTGTGTCTATCATTGTAGGAAGGTATCTGCAAAGAAAAGGCAGATCTATTTAGAGAGTTATTTATTTATTTTTCTTTTGCCGTAAAAAGCATATAGCCGGGAAGTCACAATACTATATATTTTTAAAGAGAAGAACATACTAACACTAGTCTCAATCTTTTTATATAAATTATTAACAGTTACATATGATAATAAGAATAAATTGCAAACATCTGGTATGATTCATGACGTGAATGTTAGAAATCCTGAACAATTTAGAGTAGATTTGGCAAAAACGGAAGGCTTTAAAGAATCTCCTTTTTATGCTGGCTCCTATTATTTTAATGTTCTCCCTGATGACGTTAAGCAATGTCAGAGTCGATCTTTGTTCAAGCGGCGGCTCAGAGCTTATCTTTGTCCTAAATGCCCTTATAACATAAGCCCTGTTTCAGACGAGGCAATTAGTTGATTCTACTAGTTGAATGGACGGTTGTCAAGGAGCATACTGATATGAACCGTTTCACACAGAGTCAACTTGTCCGCTTCAGCGGCTTCAATAGGCCTTCAGTGACAATTAACTAGTTAAGGGTGAACCAACCAACTTAGTTAAATCAACTAAACCGCCTCGTCTGAAACAGGCCTAAGTGAGTACTAACTAGACTGGCTATATTTTAACGGTATTATTATATGTGACCTTCACTTTTAAATGTGGCATGTCTTTATTTTTGCTTTTACTAGAACCTTTTGACTAAGTAGGCATGTATATATGTTTATATGCTGTGTATATGTTGTCACTGCAAATATTATTATTATTATTATTATTTTAATCAGGCACTGTGCTACAGTACTTTGCGATCCCCTACGTACTATATTTAATTGAGCAAATCACACCTCGAAATTCCCTGATTGCTGAAAGATCAGTAAGATAATACCCATATTTAAAAAAGGTGCTAAATGCGATATCTCCAACTATCGGCCAATTGCAATTTTATGCAGTTGCTTTAAGATATTTGAACACTTGCTCTAGAATAGGATCTACAATTGTGTGTAGCATTGGAGATCCACACAACAGCATGGTTTTATGTTTGGTAGATAGACTGCAACAAATTTGGCAGGAATTACACAATTTATTAGCACTACTTCAGATGCTTGAGGTCAAGTAGACGTTATTTATATCGAGTTCGTCAAAGCATTCGATACCTTAGATTACTTAATTCTAATATCCAAAGTCAATTCAATGGGATTCATATTGAAGTAATTAAATGTTAGTAACTGAGTAGTCATTTAATAGCATCTTACTTTGATAACAGCTCATGCTACATCTGCCACAACGGGCCGCTATCTATGCTGCAATTTCGGGTGTGCTCAAGGATCAAACCTTGGTCTGGTATTGTTTAATATTTATATCAACGACCTGCTGTTAGCAACTTGAAAGCCGTATTCTTGCTTATGCAGCTGACTTGAAAATCTTTGGCAAAGTTTCTACAATTTCTGACTGTCAGGAATTACAGCGGGATCTGTTAATAACTAGTGCCAGAAAAACGGAATCAAGTGATCCTTTGTTATTCCTTCAAGATAGAGCAACAACTCACATAGCCAGAAGCCCTATGAGATATTCTGCAAGAATTTTTTAACGGCCGTATAACTTCGCGATTTGGAAATTTGCCTTGGCTACCTAGGTCCTCTGACTTAAAGGCACTCATTTTTTTTCTATATGGGTATTTGAAGACAAAGTTCATCTTGTGACAATTGAGGACCTAAAAGACCACATTCGAGAAGAAATCACAGGAATGGATAGAGATTTGTTTCGCCGGGTTTTGAATTCAGAATGGAAAATTGTATCCAAGTTGATTGAGGGCATTTAGAAGACATGATTTTTAAAACATGAAGAAAAGTTTAAGTTAATAATAAACCCAAGAGGATTGCTTCTATTAACAGATTTTTTACTGTACCTAGTAGAATTTTATTCGAAATATAAAATGAGTAGTTCGATATGGGGAAATGTATATGGTATCATATTTGAATAAAGTTAGGTAGAAACGAAATACCGTAACAACAAATTACTCCAAACCAAGTGCATATTGTTTAGATTTTACTAGAAAGTTAGTTAATAACCACCATTTAGCCATTTATTTTATAACACAGCCATATCAAATAAAATGATATTGTTATGGTGGTTTGTTTCCGTACCCATGACCTTCCACAAACGACCCCTCTAGTATTTCGCCCCATATTCCTCCCGTAAATCGATTTACCATCGGAATTGCTACACCCCAATGCCCTCGGCCGTAACAATAAACTTGAAGTTAATTGCCTCACGCCACCAGGCGTCCCTCCTCCGTTTCCAACTTAAAATCGAAAAGCCGTACAGGTGATAAAGGGCATCCAGGCTCGACCCGACCTAGCCCAGATCCGCATAATCACTGCGCCCCTCCTTAACGCGCGTAAATCTTCCGGTTTTGGGTAACCGGAGGCGAAAATTAAACGCGCCCCTCTCAGGACACGGACGAAGCGCTCGGAAGGCGTCCCAATTGGACGTGTGTAGAGCACGGATTATGAAATTCACGTCTTACGAGATAACGGATTACGTTTTCGCTGTGCTTATAATTTGTTTTTGATGTAGCTAAATCAGAATTATGGAGGTAGAAATAAATAGGGTGTATGTTTTTCGAACTCCCCACGAATCCGTATCTGGAGAAAAAAAGAATGAACCAATAGTAGCTGTACGGGAGATGAGCTAGGTGCCTCATGAAAGATAGACTAGTTTCACGAAAATCAATAACCGCCCTCTATTGATGAATAGATCTAATACAAGGTTTTACACTCCGTGTCACTAACGAAAAGCAAAAAAATATATCTATCTGGTTGACATACCTAATATACAATCACGGACTCAAGACACTACCTTGCGCCACACCCCTATTTAACAATAACTTATGTTAGGTCACGTTGAAAACACAAGCTGTCTAGATATTAGCACACATATGTTTCACTTTACCAAGGATAATCAGTGCTACTGGTCTAACCTAATGTATACAGAGTGTCCCACCGAACTGGGACATTAGATTTGTTTGAACTTCTAGTGGAAATCTGATTTTGAAACTTACAGTGTAGTCATGGCCTACTGTGATCTATTTAAGGAAAATATTTTCAACTTTATAGCACTTTCGGTATACAGGGTGTTGATATCAACTCTCTTATTTTAAATGGAATGGTATAATTTTTATCGGTCTAATGAATTTGGCGAGTCATTTGCAACTAGTTTATATCAAGGCTCCCTATCCCTAAACTCGACCATTTTTGAAATATTTTCATTTTTGTTGATTTTTTGACATTTGCACTCTTTCAAATAAAATCAAATATTTCATGAAATAGCAGATATTTAGTGATTCTACTAAAGTCGATGTAAATACAAGGAGGTAGGCATAAGGTGTATAGCAATAGTCACTGAATCACATACAGGGTGTGCAAAAAACGCGCCTCCAATGTGGATACCTTTAAGCTAACAAAACTTTTTTCTTTAAAATGGAACATGGTATTTTTTACTACAGCATTGAATGCAGCGCAAAATTCTACATCGATTGAAATTAGAGTTTGGTATACCTATTCTTACTAGCTTTTGAAGTGTTAGCATTTCTTGCAAAAAAATTGCTAAAAATATGCCTAAATTTCAAGCTTCAAACAAATAAAATGAGTTTTTTCCTACAAAACACTCATTACATTATATGCCTAACGTATCTAAATATTTATGTTTCGGATATCTAACGTCACTAGTTTTTTACTAATAGTAATGTCTTTTAGTCATAGAGAACGTACATTAATTATTAGATATTAGTAGGCCCTGAGATGTGCTAACAAACAAGTGATATCAATGGTTGGTAATTTACCAAACTGCGCAGGGATGAACCTTTGCAATATTAACAAGTCATATCTTTTATAGTAAATCCTAATGTTGTCAACTCCTTCACACATTGTTTTCTAACAAGTAAAATATTGTGGATCGAAAGAAATAAAAAAAAACATTGAAAGCTACATATACAAATAACATTTTAGATTTATTCTACATTCATGAAGAATGTAACAATGATTAAATACCTACACTTATTTGCAATGAATGAAAACCTCAAAAAAGAAATAAAATACAAAGGGAAATTAAAGCAGATATCCCAAATACACGCATAATATTTCAAATATTGCTCACTTACTAGACCAGGTATTTTCTTTGTAGGGGAGCCTTCTGACATGGAGTCTCCGAAAACAATGCAGCCTCTTGGCTTTTTGTATTAAACCAGGTATTAAGCGATACAGACAGATAACATAAATCAGAAACAAACTATTACAAGTCTTAGAAAATGTCCAATCTAAACGTTCTTTCATAATAATAGTTTATTAGTTTTTTTTTAATTTGACATATTTTCGATGTATTTAATAAGCAGGCAAAAATATTAACATGTAATTTGCTGTCGCATAATAATTATGCCTTATTAATATTTTATAATTACAATTACATAAAATTTGCTAATAATTGGAAAACTTCCAATAATAAATATCTCAGGTATGGAAACCAAACAATGCAAAAAAAGATAACGCATCATTCTAACAAAAATATACAGAGTGTTTTTAGGAAGAAATATTTTATTTACTCGAAACTTGAAAATTAGTGATATATTAGACAATAAATGCTAATATCTCAAAAACTATCAAAAATAGGTATACCAAACCCTATGTGAATCGAAGTAGAATTTTACGCTGCATTCAATGCCGTAGTAAAAATATCATGTTCCATTTGAAATAAAAAAGTTTTGTTGGTTTAAAGATTCCATATTGGAGATGCGTTTTCGAACATCCTGTATGTGATTTGGTCACACCTTCTACCTACGTCTTTGTACTTACATCGACATTAGTAGAGCCACTAAATATCGGATACCTCATCAGCTATTTAATTTCACTTGAAAGTGAAGACAGTGCAAACGTCAAAAAATCGACAAAATTGCAAATATCTCAAAAACGATTTAGTTCAGGGATAGGAAACTCTCTTGTAAACTAATTGCAAATGACTCGATACATTCATTATACCGATAAAAATTGTACTATTCCATTTAAAATAAGAAAGTTGATATCAACACCCTGTATACCAAAAGTGCTATAAGACTGAAAATATTTTCCTTAAGTAGACCACAGTGACCCATGAGTACATTGCAAGTTTCAAAAATCAAATTTCTGCTAGAAGTTCAAAAAAATCTAATGATCCCGTTCGGTGGGACACGCTGTATGCGCAGAAAGCCGTATATATTCTTCCAATAACTGTGATTTCACTCTGTGACAGATGAACACCAATTCAGTGCAACTCCCCTTACTCCATAACATTCCAATTTCATTAAAATAATTGCGTGGTCAACTAGATCAAAGGCTTTACTTAAATCCAAAAAGCAACCAACATAAGATTCCCGAGCATCTAGGCCTGCATGTAGTTGATCTAGAAACTATGCTATCGCCAAAGCTGTCGATTTACCTTTTCTAAAGCCAAATAAATATTTCGCAAGTCCAATAACAACTATTTTTTTTTTCTATAATCTCGGAAAGAAAAACGTTTAAAATAGATATTGGGTGATAATTACTAACAACCTCAGCTGAACCATTTTTTAACAAAAGCTTAATTTTTACGATTTACCACTCCTCAATAAAAGAACCATTGGAGCATGAGCTATTAATAATTGTTGATAGGGGCAAAGCTATTTCAGCGATGCACTCCTTGAAAGTGTATGTATTAATGCCATCATGCCCTGATGAAAATGAGTTGTCAAAGCTCTTAACTACCGCCATTATTTCTGTCTCCGTAGTCGGATACAGAAAAAAAATGATCATAGATGTATTCCCAAACTTATGGTGTCTACACAGTATGAATCATTTACTACAGAAGTAAAACCATTCGCCAAAGTGTTAAAATACTTACTGATGTAAGCAGCAATATCCAGAGGCTCGCTCAAAATACCTAGACCTGTATCAATTGTGTTAATGAGAGTTTTTCTCTTGTTTGAATTAGTATTTTAATATGTTGTGTGCGTTTGATGCTTTTCATTAATTTTAATGTTTTAATTTCATACCCTTTTTATCATTATTTTTACCTATATACAAATCATTTAGATAGTTTTGACAAATTGCTGGTCCGAAATTTGTCAAGAACATCTGAATAAATAAATTATTATTTCCTTAAATGAACAAAAGCGTATCTGGATTAGTCTAATAAAGATGCAAGTCTTCCTCCATTTAACCCAACGCGTATCTGTTATTGTTGCCGAACTTAAGTATATAGTCATTGTTATCGCGATAGCTAAAGAATTTCTTACAATAATAACCAAATTTTAATAAACACAACTTGCTGACAGAAGTGTTTATTGGTTGTATAAACATGCGACTGTTTCCGATTATCGAGTGAAGGAAAAAATTGAAATTTTGGTGGAGGCGCTGGTAAAATCGAATTCACTCTAGCTTTCAGCGAGACCGAGTAAGTGAATCTCGGTAACTTCTGCCGCTATAAAACAATTCCATTATCGCCCACTGCCACCCATCTGCGACCGACCGGCAAGAAAGCAATAAGCAAAGAGGAAAGAAAAAAATAAACGCCAGGCGACCGTAAACAATTGAATTTACACCCCAATTTTCGACGCATTTTGTTTCAGGCGATTCTCCCTCGGCGTCTGCTCGGAAAATTTACGCCGAAATGGCTGCCGATTGGCTGAAATTCCGTTAGAATTACAAAGTAGTCGTTCGACTTAAACATTTTTGTACCTCACAGGGCTACAATTAGGGAAAAGGCGCCTGGTTGTGAGATACTTCTTTTGTGGAGCTGATCTCGGCCATATTCATTTTTGCTCTCAAATTTTCTAAACGTAGATACATTAATTGACAATTAAAACTCGCACTCTTATAAATTTCAAACACTAACGGCCGTATTCATCAACAACCGTAATATACTGCAACCACCTACGTACTGCAAATTGTAACAGAACGTTAAATAGGCTGATATGCACCATTAGCTATCTCAGAGTCTGTGGATGTCGCACCATCCTCCACAGGCTCTGGCATAGATAATACACGAAGTTCAAGCTGCTTAGACAGTTTCCTCTCCAAGATATCCCACAAAACGGGGTTTAAATCCGGTAAACGGCGTGGCCACACCAAAACATTAACGCCTGCTTCTTGGAGAAAGTCCATAGTTCGACGACCAATATGGGGACGTGCGTTGTCTTGTTGAAAAAGGACGTGCGCACGACCATCTAGGTAAGGTAGTAAAGTGGTTTATAGGACATCATCAACAAGACGCGCAGCTGTCATACTACCGCGAATAAAGAGAAGTGGTAATCTGCTACCATAGACAATAGCTCCCCAAACCATTACTCCAACAGTCGTGTGTACATGCCTCTCAACAGCAAACGGCCATCGTGCATTGCTAGACAGAATTGCAATTTATCGGGCGTGTACAATTTTACATTATAAAATGTTTATTGATATCTTTAATTATAACTATTCAATCTGCTGTCCACTAGTTAAACATGCTCAGGTAAGGAGCCAATATAGTAAATGGATAACAAATGGCATAAGTATTCCAGCCCAGAATTTAAAACATTTATGTAAATTAACATTGAATGATGAGTCTGATGCAATTAGTTATTACAAAATATATAAATGCTGTGTATTAGACGAAATAAATAAAAATGCTAAAATGAATTTCTAAAATGAAAAACATAAAATATTAGCTAGATCAACGGAAACATTTTTTAATAAAACAAACAAATAAACTGTAAATCTCAGAGTTACTCTCGCGAATCAAAACCACGAAAGTAAATTGCGAGTGAATGAAATTAGACTTTCTTAATTACACGAAAAATTGTAAAGGTTTAATGTAAAATAAAAGAACAGAATTTTTTAACCGAATGACGCCATTAAACAATAAATTTATTTTAATAAAACGGGCTAAAATACAATTGTGCAGAAAAAAAAACCCTGAACTGAAGGTTCTGGCCTAAAATAAAAACTGCACTAGACTCCAAATTAAAATAGGACAATGCTATTTCCTATGCAAAGCAAAAACGAAATGTTTTATTTGTTCAGGAAGATTATTCTGTATACAAAACCTTTGAATTTCTATCCACGTGGTTTCACAAATTAAAATAATCTAAGCGTGGACAAAAGCTACTCACCTAAACTAGGTAATAGAAAAATATTAAACGATATAGCAAAAGATTAACAGAAAAATTAACTCTTTAAATATAAATGAGAGAAAAACTAAAATAAATCTTCCTAAACAAAAAATTATAATTGATCTTATATCTACCAAGTGTACACTTTAATACATTAACAATTATTACAATAATAATTCCTTGATTGACTATATTAAAAAAAGAAATGTTAAATTAACTATACAAAATGAATACCAAAATGGCAACAATGATTTAAGAAATACGTCTACTTACATCAATAGTCGAACAAGGAAGTCCTTAACAAAATCCTACAATACTTTTTCTTACAAAAATCCCTCTCTCAAAATTCGTACAACGCAGACGTAGAACATTACAATGACAATATTTAATAGAATACGGATAAAATCAGCACAAGCGAACAATAGACATTTGAAAGACTGGATTAATTAAAAAAAATCTTAACACTACATAATAAAATCATACAATAAACCCTTAAACTAAAATGATATAAATCAAAACAAAACTGTGAAAATTCTCGATAAATTGAAAATCAGCTGTACGGACAAAGAAATCACAACAACAAAAATATGCAACTTAAAATACACCTCAGTGATAGAAGGGTTGTCCAAAACCACAGCAGTATATATAGATGTGTTATTAAAAGTGCCAAATTATTAGCAGGTAAGGTAAAAGCACTGAAATGGCTGTTTACACTTTCATAAATAGATTATCAAGATGTATTGACGAGGGCGACAAAGTGGTGGGTCTCTTTTATGATATTAGCAAGGCATTTGACACCATTAGCCATCAAATTTTATTAAGTAAATTGGAATCAGTTGCTGTTAGGGGAATAGCTCTTAAATACATAAAATCCTATTTGAGTGGCAGGCGTCAGTATGTAAGTGTCAGAAATGTCGAACAGGGTATAGAGAAAGAAAACTTATCGTCATTTTCGTCGATCACACGGGGTATTCCGCAGGGCTCCATATTGGGCCCTACATTGTTTTTGGTGTACGTGGCAGATATGCCTGATGTGTTGGAGATGTGTTTTCTTTACCAGTATGCGGATGACACATCATGTATCCTAAGGAGCACCGATTTTGATAGTGTGTCGCTATTAGGTAGCATCGTAAATAAGGGTATTAATAACTGGTGTACTAAAAATACTTTACAGCTAAATATAGATAAATCCGCCGCACTATGTTTTAACAACAAAACAAATTCCAGCATTTATTTCAACTTAAATGGGAAATCGGTTCCCAATGTTAGTAAATTTAAGTTCTTAGGCGTAACATTGGATGATTGTCTATCATGAGACGAACATATTGAGGTTTTGGTAAAAACACTTAACTCCGCCTTTTACGTTGTCCTAAGCTTCCGTCATACGGTTGATGTCGGTGTCTTAAAATTTTATTATTTTGGCGTCCATTATTTAAAGAGTTAGGTATTCTACCATTACCAGCAGTTTATTTATACCAACTAGGCATTTGGGCATATCAAAATTATACACATCTGAGCAAGAATTGTACATACTACAAAACAATGGTTACCAGGGGGGCGAATGATCTTACTATACCACGTCACAAAACAGCACTATTCGAGAGAGCACCAGAGTATAGAGCAATCAAAGTTTATAATAAATTACCAGAGTGCATAAAAGATAAACCAACTGTCAAACAATATAAGATTGCTCTAAAAAAGTTATTGCTTGACAAGTGTTTCTATTCATATGAGGAATTCTTTGGGGTGTCACTGTGATATTAGAGGGATGAACCTCTGGCTTGTACTGCGCGTTCGCAGCTATGTATTAGTTATTTTTATGTTGTAACATACATGACGTTTGGACGGAGGTGTATACATCCAACAAATTACAGCATATCATCAAAAACAGTCAAATCAGTTTATTAATAATTTTATTGATATTTTACAAACATTTCTTTTTTCCATTTTTTGAATGTCAATGACAATTATTCATGTGCTCTTTTCAATTTAGTTCATTTAACATTTAAATAAATTTTAGCTGGTATCACTTAACATTAAACCTTTTTTTTTTTACTTCTCAAAAGAGGTGGAAGGCAGACATATCAGTTCTGGCCATTTTTGTCTTGTCTGTCTTTGCTACATGTGTGAAATATTAAGCTTATAACATCTGAGTAAGTACCAAGATTTTTCCAATTTGAGAATGTTGCTTATCTAATTTTATTATTTATTTTGTGCCTTAAGCAATGTATTTTTCATTGATTGTGTCTTTTTCACAATTTTTACAATTGAGCACATGGTGATTGTCATTTCCATTTTAGGCTGTAAGGGCTGTAAAGGCTGTAAGATTTATAAGATCTGTACGATTAATAACTTCATCGAGGCTAGAAATTCCATCTACGTCAAATCACAGGTGTATGTGATCCACAGTGATACGGGATGTATCAAGAATGTGAATAGCGATATTATATTCCATAACACCTAGAATATAATTCTTTAAATCGACACCGTCCGAAGAAGCAAGGATGTGTAAGCTTTTGGTCCTCGTCATGTGCTGTCCAGTCTAGTCCCCATCATCGTAATGCATGTTGTGTGCAACCATCAATCATCGACAACTAGAAGCCTTATTTCAATTCCACCTAGAAGTATTTACAATTGAAGATTGCTGTACTCATTATCTCCGATCCTACCTGTAAGTGTGAATACACCTGTTTATGGTGCGCCTATTTATATTTTTGCTTCGTAATGTAACTAGTTCCACTTTAAATATTTTATGCCTTCGATTTATTTAAATCAACTCAATTTTTTATTTCCTTATTTTGACTAATTAACTTGTAAACCGTAACAGCTGTTTATGGTAACTGAAACAAATGTTATTATTATTAGGAATTTAAATTACTGTTTGAACTTTTCAACTTACATATTCATATTTCATATTCTTTGTTGCATTATATAACTTTTTAATGATTATTAGCCTGCAATTGTATTGCAGCCGTTCATAACCTGACTTTTATGTCATTTCATGTTGAGGCTTATGCATTTGTTTACGTTTGGTCACGATTCATACCAAGCATTTGGAGGTCATTCATCCTATGCTTCAATTACCCTAAATTTACATTACCTACTGGTTGTCTGTTGTCACTGAATGCAACATTTCCATTTTCATTATATTTACTGTTATAATATTAAATTTTTTTATTACACTTTTACATATACACCATTTTCTAAATTTATTAAATTTACATTTAATGCTAACAGTTGTTGTTTGTCAATCTCCTGCTTACCTGACCACCCTGTTGCTAGTCATAGCTGGCGCCCTCACGTTATAATATCTACTAACGAGGCCCCCCAGCCGCGGATTATGAGCAGCCGGACTCTGCGTGCGTTTTTGTTCTTTTTTTGAACAAGTCGTAAGTGCATCTCCTTCATCAAAGGGGTGTACGTCGCAATGTATTTTTTTTGTTCTTTGTTTTGCCAGTTTAATGTTTTTGTATGAAATGGCATTCAATTGTTATGCTTGACAATGCTTATATCATTTTATGATCTACAGCAATAAAAATTATTATTATTATTATATAATAATCAATTTGTAAATAATGCTACGAATAAGTCAAAAGCGGTATGGAGCATTTTTAAAGTACCAAGAAATAAAATTATTATATATAAATTAAAAATTTTTTTTATTAATAAATGCTGCGACATATTCAACGCCATATCCGAATATGAAGTTTCCCTTAATTTTATCAAAAAATGAGATTTAATCGTTTTGTTGGCATTATCCTGTATACAAGATTAAATAAATATATTAATATCCATGATATTTTTAGTTCTACAAAATTATCCAACTGATTTTTATTAGGAATAAGATCGAAAATAATCAAAATTATCAGGGTGAACGAGAATTAATAATAAAAACTTTGTAAACTAAAAAATCCTTAAATGCCATCATGAATATTTCTTCATCACAGATTAGAAATGTAAATCCGAACAGATTTAATCTGATTCTGTCGCAGTGTATAAAAAAAAATATTAACCAATATGGTAATGCAATCATTTTTTTCCCATCACTAGACGACCTTTCGCGAAGTAATTGGAACCGAAAAAATTCTCGAAAACCATTTCACCACCTAATTAAATTTCCCGAATCCCAGATCGTGTTGACGCAATTACCATCTCATTACTTCACATTCCGACAACGTAATGTACATATTTAAAAAAAAAAAAAAACCGAATTTTTCTTTCTTTTATCCTCCATTCCTCACGCAATCCCGTGCCTCATAAAATCCCGCAATAAACCTCAATCCGCACCTCAATTAAGACACCGTTAGGGCTCTCACGTATTCAGACCAGTCAGTCTCGTCAGCAAACAGCTTTCCGCGCCCTAATGACGCAACGGGCGGGCATCCGAAATGTAAAATGTAAACTTTAGGTGGTGCTAGGTCGTTTAACGCAACCGACTGCCTATACGTGACCCGAAGATTGAAGGAAATCACCGCGCCGGTAAAGTTTGAAGGGGGGAGACCATGCGCGTACGTACCAATTTCGTAAGCCGAGAGTTCCTGGAATGGGCGCTCCGAGTTACCGGATTAAGTAATAAGAGTTTCGAGATGGGGAATTCGTAAGTGGCATACTAAAATTTCAGAAGCATGCCGGTTTAAAAACAGCGTTGGTATTAACTCTGTGCCGGTCGAGTGTTTCCGGTGGTGTAAATGAAGGATTTGCGTGTTATTCTGGTAGTAAATGCCCGGTAATTTCCGAGCAAGTCGAAAAAGCTGCGGCTAGGGTTAATTTTTTCAAGGAAAAAAATTGGGATTACGTCGCTGAAGCGCACAGTCGCTGAAATAAAATATTTCTTTTTCCCTTGTGAAAACTGGGTTGGTAACTGAAAAGCATATAATATCAAAGCATCGTACGGACGGAAAAAGCTATTGTAAAATTTGCAAGGAGCAAGGAGTACACCAAGGAGTATACAGATTGTTCATCGCATGCAGAGTTGATGTTAGTGGTCGGCTAACAGTCGAAGCGCGTTCTCGCTCTTCATTACTTCGTCAGTTGTATGAGAGCCGCATTAGAGTGCAGTCGATATTTGTTTAGTTCAAGATCTCGATGCATTAATAATAATAATAACATTTATTTGACACAACTTCATGGCATCTAACACGTATGTACTAGTGCTGCGCATCAAAGAATAATTCTTTATTCAAATGATTATTTGAATGAAATTTTAATCAATTATTCTTTATTCAATATTAGGATATTGTCGAATGAAGTGATCCGGCATTATTTGAATAAGGAATTATTGAATGAAACGTTATTCAAATAAAGCATTAAAGAAATAATTGTCTCAGGAAATAAATCGTCATTCAAATAATGGAATAAACTTGATCTAGGTACTTATATGCACATATATCTGCTCGCTTTTCGTTGCCTTAACACGAGTGTTCTTATATGTGCTGCAAAGAAGGTTTTTTTTTGCGTTTGAACGCATCAGGGTTGGGATTAATATCATAATAGTTGTACCTGACCCTGAAAATATTTTTCTTCTACTATTGAAACTTATTACAATAAGGAGATATATTGTCTCCTTGATTGTCTAAGAAAGAAGTTAAGTACACAGTTTTTGATATATGCAACAGTCACCTACATATAATAAAATATTTGAAAGGAACCCTGACAGCCAGAAATATATCATAGATATTTTTAAAAATATATTTTATAAATATTTTTCGTGAGGTTTTTGAATATATTTTTCATATTTTTTTCTAAATATAGATAAAATATCCAATTAAAATATTTATTCCATATTTTAAAATTAATGTAAGCGCTATATTTTTTCCAAAATATTTTAAAATATTTATATGAAAATTGAGATTTTTTATGCAATCTATTTAATTTGTCAAAATGAACTAAAATTGTTCTTGGTTATTTAGAATGTATAACGTCGATAACGAAAAGTTGAAACATACGTAGAGTTGTCTAAAAGGCAAGAACTTGTTTTTTCACACTCACCATACAAGTTAATAACCAATAATTCTGGCATTTTTTAAGGCATACTGAAGGTTTATCAAATTAATCACTATTTTTTAATTGAAGTGTTCTAAATAAAAAACAAACGTATTTATTATCATCTTATTTGAATAAGGCAATAAAAATGAAAAATACTCATTTTTAAGTCTAGCCTTGGCTGGTGCCAGGTACAACCCTATGGCTTTTTTCATATCTTCGGTAGTGGCTCTCTCATGGCGTTTCCTTCTGGCCTCTAAAACAATGCCAATTGTATTAGATCATACCATGAATAAAACATCGTACAACATTATCAACACGTACTAATACATTTGGAGCATTTACAATAATTGGAGTGGTAGCTACATTCTAAAACTTACGATACTTATTTTTACTTTATTTCAAAATATTTGAAAACATTCTACGTACAAACAATAAAACAACACAACGTATTCTAACTTCTATTTGAGGTTACGACGCTTATCTACCGAGATGAATCTCTTAAGCAAATCAACTAGCAATTTATCTGGTAGATGCAGTACATATATGATGCATAAAATTTCTGCAATTATATTATTAAACGATTTCTGTACATAGCGATATTGAGCATTCCAATTATCTTATAAACGCCATGACATGTTCAAAGTTTTGCTTACCTCGTAGTCACCACAAAAACTAAAACACACCCCGCAACAATTAATTACACAGTTAACCCTAATCTGCCCTAATCGTATACTATTATAAACTATAACATGTAACGGACAAACGAATGAAAACGTTGATACGCGCACGTGCGTATCGCGTATGCATTCTATGTACCTAATCCATAGACGCATAAACAATACTAAATCATATAACACCGGCACCGTAATGAATAGAGGTGTTGTGTTGACGTTCGCAACTTACAAATATTACAAATAATATAATACAAAACGCAGATATATTAATAGAAAAGTTACAGCGCTCAACTTAGATACTAATTAAATCATATTAGATATATATTATCTAATTTAATCTTTAAACTATCATTTTAAATAGGTACATACCTACTTAATATGTATGCATAATTTACCCATTTTATATTATTCGTCCTACGCACCAAATGTACAAAAGCAAAAATTCAATCTTTTTTTTTATATGAAATAAATATTTACAGAAATACAAAGCAAAAAGCAGAGTTATGAAAATATATTGAGAAAACATTTGCAATAAAATATTATTAATGCTACATACCATATATATTTTTTAAATGTTTTCCTAATATATTTTCTATAATATATTTTATGCATATTATATTAATATAACTAATATTCAAGAAAGATTTAATATTTTTTAAATATTTATAAAATATAAAATAAATATAGTTGGTCACTGGGGCTGATATGGAAAAAATTATCCCTTTCCTTTCCCGAATGAAAGCAGTTATTTAAATGAAAACGATTATTTGAATAGGAATATTTATTTGAATAACAGTAGTTATTCAAATGAAGAATAATTATTTGAATAATTAATGAAATGAATGTGGAAATTCACTATTGAATAATACAATCAAGAATAAAAAGTTATTTATTATTTTTGAATAAGAATAAGGAAGCTGACAATTTATTTTCATTCTCATTCTGAATAAATTTTGCCCAACACTGGTATGTACCATCTTTAACAAATTAATTGCGAATTGAAGCTACACACATTTTAGATTATTTATGCAACCGAAACTACAAGTACAGCGTATCGAGCAATGCGTAACTCAGAATTGTTTGCAAATATTTTCTCTGTGTAAAAATATAAAATCTAGTAGGTTGGCTATGTCTGGTTTAAAATGTCCCGAATGAAACTGACTGAATGAGTTCATAATGCTCGTTCGAGTCAAATCAAAGAAAATTCTAGGAATTGTAAATGATCCTTGGTAAGTCGCCAATTGAAGAAAATATAACGAGTAAGATCAGACTGCCAGGTATAGCATTTCAATTCAGTCCTTTATAAGGTATTAAAATGTGATTTTCTTTTATAGGTATTTTTTCGGTTATATTTCCAATATGGTTAAAATCTCATAAACGTATTATCAATAATAAATGAATGAATGAAAATGTTTTTCAAGCTATATAATTTTCAAAAGAATTTCTCAGAATCCCGTCAATTCACAACCGACGCTAATACGCTCTGTCGAATCGGAATTAGACTTTCGACTTGTATAAACACAAAAAAAAAAAAACGAATTCGCGTAAAAAATCTTTTCACTCCACCAAATGAAACGCCGTCCATTACTATTCGCCTCATTTCATTCCTACCGCATTCACGGCACAATTATAATTGGACCACTCGCTACCTCGACTTTTTACCGCTTTCTGTCGTTCTCGCTGGAAGTCACCGGCCACCATTTGAATTGCAAATCGTGCCGAAAAATTCTCAGGGGAACGGCCGACTCGAACAAACATTAATGCAAATCGAAAGCTCGCAGAAAACTGACCGACCGAGGCCAGGGTCTATCCGTTGGCAATTTCGGTTGGCTTATCTCGAAAAGTGGACGGACGCAGTCGTTTTGGATATGTTCTCGTATACGTTTAAAGTACATACATACGTATATTTGGTCTGCATATATACATGAGAATAGAAATATGGATGTGAGCAGTTTTCTCTTGGATGCGGCACGGATTATATTAAAAAAAAAAAGAAAAAGTTGGCCTTTGCAATGGCTTGGATTCTAATTGATTTATTTTGTAAATGTTTAATAATAATAATAATAATAATAATGTGCTTTATTGTCATGAAAAATTTCTGAAATTTTGTGGACAAAGCTAAGTAAACATTACACAAAAAAAATACAGGTACAACCCCAGTGACCAACTATATTTATTTTCATATTTTATAAATATTTTAAAAATATTAAATCTTTCTTGAATATTAGTTGTATTAATATAATATGCATAAAATATATTATACAAAATATATTAGGAAAACATTTAAAAAATATATATGTTATGTAGCATTAATAATATTTTATTGCAAATGTTTTCTCAATATATTTTTCATAACTCTGCAAGAATATTTTGCTTTGTATTTCTGTAAATATTTGTTTCATAAAAAAAATGATTGAATTTTTGCTTTTGTCCATTTGGTGCGTAGGACGAATAATATAAAATGGGTAAAATATGCATACATATTAAGTAGGTATGTACCTATTTAAAATGATAGTTTAAAGATTAAAATAGATAATATATATCTAATATGATTTAATTAGTATCTAAGTTGAGCGCTGTAACTTTTCTATTAATATATCTGCGTTTTGTATTATATTATTTGTAATATTTGTAAGTTGCGAACGTCAACACAACACCTCTATTCATTACGGTGCCGGTGTTATATGATTTAGTATTCTCTGGTATCACATCTGAACTTCCCCTTGCGGTTTTCTGCCAGGACAATTTCATTTACCACTTTATTATTATTGTGGTTAATTTTTCTTCTTTTTCTCACTTGTTATGTAATGTTTTATATGTTTTTAAAATGTGTACCTGTGTCTGAAACAGAAAATAAAGACTATTATTATTATTATTATTATTATTATTATTATTATTATGCGTCTATGGATTAGGTACCTAGAATGCATACGCGCACGTGCGTATCATCAACGTTTTCATTCGTTTGTCCGTTACATGTTATAGTTTATAATAGTATACGATTAGGGCAGATTAGGGTTAACTGTGTAATTAATTGTTGCGGGGTGTGTTTTAGTTTTTGTGGTGACTACGAGGTAAGCAAAACTTTGAACATGTCATGGCATTTATAAGATAATTGGAATGCTCAATATCGCTATGTACGGAAATCGTTTATAATAATTGTAGGAATTTTATGCATCATATATGTACTGCATCTACCAGATAAATTGCTAGTGATTTGCTTAAGAGATTCATTTCGGTAGATAAGCGTCATAACGTCAAATAGAGGTTAGAATACGTTGTGTTGTTTTATTGTTTGTACGTAGAATGTTTTCAAATATTATGAAATAAAGTAAAAATAAGATCGTAAGTATTGGAATGTAGCTACCACTCCAATTATTGTAAATGCTCCAAATGTATTAGTAGGTGTTGATAATGTTGTACGATGTTTTATTCATGGTATGATCTAATACAATTGGCATTGTTTTAGAGGCCACAAGGAAACGCCATGAGAGCGCCACTACCGAAGATATGAAAAAAAGCCATAGAGTTGTACCTGGCACCAGCCAAGGCTAGACTTAAAAATGAGTATTTTTCATTTTTATTGGCTTATTCAAATAAAATGATAATAAATACGTTTGTTTTTTATTTAGAACACTTCAATTAAAAAATAGTGATTAATTTGATAAACCTTCAGTATGCCTTAAAAGATGCCAGAATTATTATTGATTATTAACTTGTATGGTGAGTGTGAAAAAACAAGTTCTTGCCTTTTAGACAACTCTATGTATGTTTCAGCTTTTCGTTATCGACGTTATAACATTCTAAATAACCAAGAAACAATTTTAGTTCATTTTGATAAATTAAATAGATTGCATAAAAAATCTCAATTTACAAAATATTTTAGAAAAAATATAGCGCTTACATTAATTTTAAAATATAGAATAAATATTTTAATTGAATATTTTATCTATATTTAGAAAAAAATATGAAAAATGTATTCAAAAACCTCTCACGAAAAATATTTATAAAATATACTTTTAAAAATATCTATGTAATATTTCTGGCTGTTAGGGAACATACAAGGAATACATGGTGTTGGATATACTAGGCTATCAAAGTAAATGAAAAAGAAAAAAGTTTACGTCAGAGGATTGCGCTGTGCGAAAGAGAAAAGTTTAAATTTAAGAGGCATGCCTGTCATGCATATTTAAGCTAGATATTCTAAACTATATTTATTTGTTAACACATTAGACTTGATAATAAAATAAAGTAATGCAAAAAAATTATTACAGAACAAAATATATTTTTAATTTCCTCTATCTTTAAAGCAAGTAGCTTTCTTATTTTAAATGGAACACCCTGTATTTTATTACTTTATTGAAATTCTATTTTAACGGTTTTAAGATTGTATTAATGCTTACTATACGTATTCTTATAGTTCTTAGTAATTATGAATTTTCTTTTTTAAATAATAATTCCTAGCCATTATTTTTTTGAAGTGGGCTTAGATAAAACTTTTGTTATTATTCAAACATAGATAGAACGATATTCACAGCCTAACTTTCAACTGGCTTTTCCTACGCACTAATTAAACGTCATAACTAAGTAAACTTCAGAAATGTACTTTATTAAAACAGATAAACGATATGTTAAAAACTGCTACTGTTTTAAAATTGTTCAAAAATGATGGCTGTGGTTTTCAATGCAGAGGCTTACTCATTCTTGAAATGGATCTTTAACATCATTCAAAACATTTGCTGTTATAGATCGAAACGTCATTCTTCTTCGTTCTTTCATATTGCGGGCGTGGTTGATGGTATGCCATAGACAATGTTTTTAATGTTATCCCCATAAAAAAATCTCGGCTCGTTAGATAAGAGATCCTGCTGGCCAATTCTGTGGACCTCCGCGACCTATCTACCTATTGGGATACTGCTATTTAATTCATCCTGAACGCTAAAGTGAGCAGGAGCATCGTGCAAGTGTAGTCAGTCCAGAACGATTTTTAATACTAATGACTGGAAAAATACATTGCTCTCAACAGTGGTCTAATACCAACCTTTGTCTAGATCTAAACTTTGCTGTAAGCTCTGGTTGTTGCCCTTTCTGGCATCACGATAATGACTTCTTATTTCATAGGCGGAATTTGATAACAACTATAACAAGCAAATTTAAGGCACTTGATCAACCTTATCTAACACTGCAAGCCCTGTTCCTTTTATGTTAAACTAGGTTTTCTCATCAAAATTTTTTCCGGTTCAATTCACCTCTACGAGCAGGCGGCATCAATTAGGCTCGCCTGTGTTGTCGACTGTAAATTTTCAAGTGGAACGTCCCTGGATTTCGCACGAGTTTACCGACCGGAAAGAACTGTGTGCCGGAAGCAATAACCCGCCCTAGCTGAGGGCCGGAAAATGCCGCCGGCGTCTCGATTAAGTATTGAAATGGAAGTGACTGTGTGTGTGCCGGAAGACTCGGGCGGCATAGAAAACCTCGTTCCGGATGGAATATCAATGGGATAGACAGCAGGCGTATTTACCTAGACGCTTGTTTACATTCCTCGCACCGATAAGTATAAAAGTGGGGTTGTGTTTCGTTGGAATAATCTTTGTTTGTTGTTGTGCTTTCTTAAGTGGGGATTTTTCTTATTTTGCGGTTCGGATCCGGGAATATCGCTGAAATTGTTTTTCGGGAAGAATTATTGAAATTGGAAATGCTATGATTTTAATCATATTCTGTTGTAATAAATACAGTTTTTTTTTTTTGAATCTTATTTAATTCTTCCGGGATTGCCAAAATTTCTCTATTTGCATACTCAAATTATAAACAGTAATAATATTTATTCATTGTTCTAAGGTTACATAAGTGATTATAGGACAAAATACATAAATTTCGTATAGAAAACAAGAGGTAAAGTAGGCAAAGTCGTGTAATGTTAAATTGATGGAATCAAAAAAATGTGTACTATGAGAATATTTGCAACTCGAGCCACAGTAACAAGAGAGATGATTGCAAAGGAATTTGTTCAGGAGAAAGGTAAGAAAGTAGCAGAGGATAATGTAGGAACAAGGAAACTCAGACGTGAAAGAAGATAAGAGCAGTCAATAGTTCCAAAACGACTTTTCCATATAGATATCCGTCTTGGAATCCCCATCGGTGGATTTTGGAGTTCACGCCATGGAAGCAGTTCTCTGCTTCGAATACATTCCACTATTCTTAAAGAAGAGAAACTAGAAATAGTCTCTGGACCTTCTTGATATCAAGCTGGAGGTATACAGTGAAGTGGCTCGTAGGAGGAAAGCTATCAATATTAGATGTAATTATTATTTTATGTATTCCCCAGTGACCAACTATATTTATTCATATTTTATAAATATTTAAAAAATTATTAAATCTTTCTTGATATAAATATTAATATAATATGCATAAAAATATATAGAAAACATTTAAAAAATATATATGTTACGTAGCATTAATAATATTTTATTGCAATGTTTTCTCAAATATATTTTCATAACTCTGCAAGAATATTTTGCTTTGTATTTCTGTAAATATTTATTTCATATAAAAAAAAAAAGATTGAATTTTTGCTTTTGTACATTTGGTGCGTAGGACGAATAATATAAAATGGGTAAAATATGCATACATATTAAGGAGATATGTACCTATTTAATATGATAGTTTAAAGATTAAACTAGGTATATATATCTAATATGATTAATTAGTATCTAAATTGAGCGCTGTAAATTTTCTATTAATATATCTGCGTTTCGTATTATATTATTTGCAATATTTGTAAGTTGCGAACCTCAACATAACGCCACTATTACTCTATTTATTACGGCGCCGGTGTTATATGATTTAGTATTGTTTATGCGTCTATGGATTAGGTACATAGAATGCATACGCGCACGTGCGTATCATCAACATTTTCATTCGTTTGTCCGTTACATGTTATAGTTTATAAAGTATATAGATTAGGCAGGTTAGGGTTAACTGTGTAATAATTGTTGCGGGGTGTGTTTAGTGTTTGTGGTGACTACGAGGTAAGCAAAACTTTGAACATGCCATGGCATTTATAAGATAATTGGAATGTTCAATATCGCTATGTACAGAAATCGTTTAATATATATTGTAAGGAATTTTATGCATCATATATGTACTGCATCTACCAGATAAATTGCTAGTTGATTTGCTTAAGAGATTCATCTCGGGAGATAAGCGTCATAACGTCAAATAGAGTTAGAATACTTGTGTTGTTTTATTGTTTGTACGTAAATGTTTTCAATATTATGAAATAAAGTAAAAATAAGTATCGTAAGTATTAGAATGTAGCTACTACTCCAATTATTGTAATGCTCCAAATGTATTGTAGGTGTTGATAATGTTGTACGATGTTTTATTCGTGGTAGGATCTGATACAATTGGCATTGTTTTAGAGGCCACAAGGAAAGCCATGAAGCGCACTACCGAAGATATGAAAAAAGCCATAGGGTTGTACCTGGCACCAGCCAAGGCTAGACTTAAAAATGAGTATTTTTCATTTTATTGGCTTATTCAAATAAAATGATAATAAATACGTTTGTTTTTTATTTAGAACACTTCAATTAGAAAATAGTGATTAATTTGATAAACCTTCAGTATGCCTTAAAAGATCCAGAATTTTGATTATTAACTTGTATGGTGAGTGTGAAAAACAAGTCTTGCCTTTTAGACAACTCTATGTATGTTCAAGCTTTCGTTATCGACGTTATACATTCTAAATAACCAAGAACATTTTAGTTCATTTTGACAAATTAAATAGATTGCATAAAAAATCAATTTCATATAAATATTACAAATATTTAGTAAAATATAGCGCTTACATTAATTTAAAATATGGAATAAATATTTAATTGGATATTTTATCTATATTTAGAAAAAAATATGAAAGATATATTCAAAAACCTCTCACGAAAATATTTATAATAATATATTTTTAAAAATATCTATGTAATATTGTCTGGCTGTTAGGGGTAAGAAATAGTATATTAGAGTATCTTCTTTGCAACATCTGGATTGTATGCGAGTAAACCATTCTGAAGTACTCTGGGGTGTGTGCAAGCTGATATACGAAATATTTGATTTAGTAATTTTGAGATTTCAGAATCCAAATGTATATTTGTTTTGAACATTCCAAATAAGTATACTCACTTGGGTAGAGTTCCTGTATTCTTTATTGTATGTTTTTGATATAAACTTTTTAATAATATGCAATGTTATTAATATTCAACTATTTTATATATAATATATATATAATATTTTATGCATATTATATTAATATAAATAATATTTCAAGAAAGATTTAATATTTTTTTAATATTTATAAAAATATGAAATAAATATAGTTGTCACTGAGTACGTTACATTATGATACATAAATGTTATATAATATGTAGGTTTCCATTTCCAAGCGCTCTTTTGCCAGAACGAAAAATTATTTTTCTTTCTCTGACTATAAAGGGTAGTAACAGAATAAAAATTTCCTCTGATTTTTTAATTTTCTCCTAGAAACAGTTCCCGCTATCAGAATTTACATTAAAATCCAGTTTTTTTTTTCAATCACTCTATTCACAATCACGAGGTCGTTACTATTACGTGACAATTACACTTTTAAATACACATTTTTCAGCGTCCCGAGTTGTAGTAATAAGATCGTTCGCCGTTAATAATTCTCATCCCAGTCGATCGCGTAAACTATTCGGACTTCATCATCCTCCGCCGCGCTCTGAAAACAACGAACAACAAAAGCGACAAAATGACACAGAAAAAAAAAATGATATTAAAACGCCGTGTATACATCAGCGACTAACAAGCTTTCCCCACGCTCATAACTATAGCGATTCAACCCGGGACGCGGCAACTGCTGCATTCGGGATTTATGCAATTATTCCCCTATCTAATTACGTTTCATGTGCGTCCCTGGGAATTGTTATTATGCGATGAAATGGCAAGCTAGAGAGTGGTTGCGGTGGAATACGCCGTTTCCCGTTCTCGTTGTGTTTGTCCGGATTTGCTCACGCGAGTGAAAGTCTCTCTCTGTTGGGGAAAATTTACGAAGGAAACCGTTTTATTATGTTATGCACGTGAGCGTGGTTCCTATGCAGCTATCTGCGGATCTTCTAAGCTAATAAGGTGAATATAAAGCTAACACTACGAGCATTCTTTTTCCGTTTTATAGGTCTTTCTTCGTGGTGGAATTATTGTTTAAGATTGTTGCTGGGTAGCTGCTCGCCCTTTTGTTTATGTTCGACTAGTATTCGGTTGTTTACATCTCTGTTGCACCTTTAATATATTCCGAGAAAGTGACAGCTCCTGACAATATTGAGGCCCGGTAACATAAAACTGGTGTAACCAAGTGATTAGTTAATCATTTGTTATCAATAACAAATTGTTAACTAAAGGTCGAGTAACATAAACTTATGCATTTTAAATGTCGAGTGATTAGTTGACAACTGATTAATGGCTGCTGTAAACTAGTTAACTGTAAGTTTACTAAAATTGATAGTTCATTTGGGTTCCGATAGAGAGCCAACTTGAAACTTTGACGTTTTCACCTAGAAATTCAGCAATTGAGGTTTTGCTCTGGCTTATGTCAAGTTTGTTATAACGATTATAACCAAAACGGATATATGGAATGATTAATCATCGTCCTCCAATGAAGAACTATTCGATATACTAGACAACTGATATGATAGACGTCATACACCAGGACTGTTCAGAGAAGAATCATGTAAATACATAAGAAAAAAAGGCAAAAAAAAACAATGATTTGGTCGTGTTGATTGTCCTTTTTCATAAAGTTGTATAATGTAAATAACTGCTCTTTCATCCTTAACCCAGTAGTACTATGACAAGTAAATTCAGATATAATTTTTGCTCATACTTCGTTTTTTTTTGTTTAATATATACTCCATCCACTTTTCTTATTTTTAACTACTCCTTTATAATTTTCAATGACCGCTAACAATGTGTGTTTCTCTTGTACCGTAAAATTTCTGGCTCTTCCCACGGCATTCTGCCTTTTCCTACTCAATACGATGTATAGTCTCAAATTTAGTGATGATATTCTCAAAAATCAAATGTTGAAATTACATCTACCTAACCTCCATAATTATAAAAATGTAATGTAATAATCACTAAACATATACACACAGTATATTACAATAAGGACATGCTCGCAAAAATCCATTGTTCTTGATTGCTCCGTTTTGAATGACCTTCAAGCCCAGCCCCTTAAAATGTGTATCTAACAAATAAATTGATTTAAAGTGACCTAGGAATCTCTGCACAACGACAATAGTTCTTCTTATTCATATACTTTCTTAATTCTTGTCGTATTATATGTATATATATATATTAGATTCATCCCAAAAAACTGCGACCATCGTTAGCATCATAATTTATCTTCCGAGAGTGACTGGCACTACAACATGATACCCATTGGTGTCTTCTTTCAAGGTTATTTGAGTTATTTCACTTAAACCTAACAATATAATATATAAGAAAGTATGTAAGTGTTATGGCCACTGGCCACCGATCTTACCTTTTACACAAGAATATCATAGTTCATTAATGTTTTAAAACTGCAGGGGTAATTCAAAACTAATAAAATACGTAAAATAAATAAAGAAAACAAGTAAATCATGTAGATTAAACGGATGAGTAGACTAATTTGTGTAGATACGAGCGTAAACAATAACTAACTGCCATTTTGGAAAGCTGTTGTTTGTGTGAAGTTAGGTTTAGAAATTTGGACCGCTATAACTCATCCCTTGTCCTTACTCGGTGTACTCTGATATATATTTTAAACTTACTGCTGCTATCTTATTCCAAATTAATTGAACAGTGATCAAATCGAATCAAAAATAAAAATTCTGTCAAAATGTCAAATAGATTTCCCGTCTAAATTGATGCAATCATGCACGACAACTTTCGTTGGACATTCGGCACATTTCGTGCTTTTGGTAAATCTTAACAAATGTGTAACTACTGGAATTAGCGGTGGTTGAGTTAACAACTGATTTAACAAATGATTATCTCTAAAACCTGTATGTTACAGATTTTTGCTTGTTCATCCATGATAACTTTGACAAAATTGGTAACTATTGTTTATGTTACAAGCATGCCTGGTTGTGGCTATTAATGGACCAACTCCCCTCCCCTTCCTTTCACAAGGTTATTAATTTTGCAAAGTTTTAAATCAGTTTATCTCGGCTTGCAGTAATGTATTGCCAGCATTTATTACTAAAGTCCATTATTACAATCGCGATTTAAGGATTAAATATGGGAAGGTCGAACTTTTTTTTAATTTGTATCGATTCTAAGACTAAAGTGCCCAAGTAGCACATTTAGTCGCCATGACGTACTTGCAACCTTAAAAGTTTTCCACAAAGTAAAAATTACTAGTAGCTGTTACGTTCTAATTACGTGATATATCGTAACTATTACAAAATGGGGAACAATATTAGGTTTAATTTAGGTTATGACGACGTAATCGTTACTTTTATAGGATGTAGTAGTTACGTAGTCATAACGTGGTGGACTTTTACTTCTTTTTATCTGTTTATAACATATTCACTCTAACTAAAAATATAATGGTCCATGTCTACCTATATAAAATAAATATATGTGTCACACCACTCATTGAATCGTGAATTTTGCATCAATGGCGACATAAAATTAAAAAAGCTTACCATTTTACTGGTAAATATTAATGTGATAGCTCTTAAAAATACGCTCGCCTCAAATGCGTTGAAGTTTTATTGATAAAAATAACAATTATTAGCAACGCTTTCTTTTTAATTCATTAATAATAACAATAAATTAGTGATTCGGCAAGGATTCGCTAGTAACAGCGCTACGGATATGAACTATTGAAATTGCCGTGCTTAAAACATTTTCCACGTGACCTTCCTTTATATTAAATTCAATAAAAAAACAAAAGAAAGAACATATTTCCCAAGTTCTTCTTGCGCGCCTTGAGACCTTCTCGCACCTGAATAGCGAGAGAGCAGCCAGAAGCGAGTAATTTATTCCTACCGAACGGAACCGTACGCATATTTCGGGGGAATGTTGCCCCACGCGGCGCGAGTACGACTCTTAGGAAACTTTTGTGCGAAAAATACGGGATGCCATCCGTTATCTCGGTGCTGGGTGGTCGAACTCTCGGACTAGACGGGGTGTGTGAATTGAAAAATGGGTCAGTGAGATCGGATGTACCGCTGAACCCTCGGTAGACATTGAAAAATCGTCGTGCGAGTGGTGAAAAGGGTCGGCTCCACTGCCAGTTTTATTATTTCTCGAAAGGTGTCTTATTTAATAAACGATTTTCCGAGCTGCGGGTTTTACCGTTAACTGCGGAGAGGGGGAGGGATGAGGTAGGTGCGCGCGTGGGATAAGAATGAGGAGCTTTCGGATTTATATTGATGTGTTTTTAATGGTCCCAGCGGGAAAGGAAATTAAAGGGATAGTGGATGGGTGTATGTTTTATGTTATTTAAGAAGGAATTTGTTTTTTTCTAGGTGGGATAGTGACTTGTAATAACTTGCTGCAGTAACGAAGTTATATTGTTTATTAGCAAAACTGCGTTTTAAGATACAAAGTCATTTGCGTCAAGCGGCAGTTATTTTGGGGCGTATTCTGTAAATAGTCTTGTTAAAAATAACATCATGTTAAAATTTAACCTATAACAGCACCTTTAAAATTAAACAGAAAAAATGTTATTCTGTAAGTAAAAAATTAACAGAGCTGTTAAAAGTTATTTTTAACAGAACTTGTTAAAAATTCCGAACATATACGGAGATTCTATGAAGGAAGAATGATTAGAACAAATGTTCACGCTATTATTAGTACATATGAACATATATATGTGCGTCCGTACTGGCAAATGACAGTTAAGATTTACTTTACTGTCATACTGACATTTGTCAAATACGTTGTTGGTGCTTTATCATAGCTTTACCTTCAAATAATTTTAACGTATCTGCAACATTGTTTGTGTTATAGTTGATATGGCAAAACGCGAACGATCATCAAAACGTCAAATCGAAGCAATGATAAATTTTATAGAAAAAATAAGCAATTGGTACATCCAGGTGAGTTTCCCGAATGGGAAGAATTAAAAGTGCAATCAAACAATATGGAAGGACCAACACGATCAGTGAAACAGTGGAAAAATGTAAGTTGTTTTTGATTTGCCATTTTATTTATTTAATGGATATATAATTATTTTTAGGTATTAAATGATTTAAAAACAAATACTCGAAGAAAAGCGCGTATACTTAAATGTGAGTTAAATAAAACCGGAGGTGGCACAACTGAAGCAAAGCCATTAACACCAATTGAAAGTCGTTTGCTAGCACTCTTAGACAGTGTAACGATCGAGGGTTTGTCTGAAATTCCAGAACTAGGTCTCCAAAGTGAAGGTACCATCGTCATAGAAGACATACCCACAGTTCTGGACGTACAGGAAGTGCTTGTACTACCTGAAGTACCTATGGCCGAGACAAGTATCAACTCTAGACACAGTTTAAGTACTAGACCAAAATCAAGAAAAAGAAAAATTAGTGAAAGGAATATTCATCCAATGTATGGAAATATGGAAGCTCTAATACGGAGCAACAACAATATAGCGAATAGCAATAACAACATTGCTAGGGCGATAACAAGGTTAAGTAATATTTTGGCAAAAAAATAACACTCGTAAGTGTTACTATTTTTTGAATTTACTGTTTAGTTGTTATTTTGTGTGTACAGTTGCTTTTTATTTATCAATAAAATAGATTTCTTTTGTATTATTTGTTGAATAAAAAAAATGTTTATTTTATTTGGTATATTTTTAAGAAAATAAGTGCACTATACAAATTTATTCATAAAAATATTGTTGTGTAATATTTTCCCTCTTTTGCACACCTTGTATAAAAAAATATTGTGTAAAATTACACATGAGGTAATTATTTCTGCTGCTTTAATGGGATTGTAGTGCAGTCTAAATCTACACTTTAAAATTCCAATCACTCTCTCTACCACAGATCTTGCTCTTACGATATGATTATTATAGCGTCCTTGGGGTGTATTTGGAGGATGATTCCCAGGATATTTGATAAGTAACCATGGTGACAATGGATACCCTTCATCTCCAATTAAATGATAATCCAGATCGTCATTTAAATATCTAGTTTCAAGATGTCTATTTATGTTAGACATTCGCCATACAGCAGAATCATGTACTGAGCCAGGAAACCTGGCATTTATATTCATAATTTTTAAATTTGCATCCACAATACGTTGCACGTTGATACTATAAAAGCCTTTGCGGTTGTAATACGCTGCACCAGGATACACGTCGTGATTAGCTGGGGGAGCGACAATGGCAATATGACTGCAATCAATTGCGCCAACAACCCCAGGAAAACCATATTGTTCAAAGAAAGCCTGCTTATTTCTTTGAATGCTTTGATTATCTTGTGGAAAAATTATCCAATTATTCAGTACATTCTTAATTACATTGGTCACTCTCGTTATCCATTTGCTGACAGCAGGTTGACTTATAGCAAAGTCCCATCCTCTGCCTATACTTTCCTGGTAACTTCCATGTCCAAAAAAATGTAGTACACATAATATTCCTAAATGTGAGGGAATTGATGTGGATCTTTGTGGTTCATTTAGATGCGGTAGTAAAGTATTTATTACATATTGAGCTGCCTCTTTATTTAGACGAAATAATTTTCAAAATATTTTTCTGACAATTCGAATGATTACTTGCATCTCGTAAGTTCCTATTTATACGTCTTACACGATTTCTGTAAATTAAAGCAATGGTCGGCGTTGTTTATAATAGATAAAAAACTAATGTACCTTCTACGTTCATTTTCGACTTCGTTATTTATTAACACAGCAAAATATCCTGCAACAGCAGCCATTTTTTCCGCGAACAGGAGTTGTCAATTTTTAAAGGCACACTTTTTAGGGCCTTTAAAATAAACACCTTCCTGGATAATTTTAACAGCTACCTGTTAAAAGTTAACATGACGTGTATTATACAGAATAACATTTCCTGTTATTCAGTCTGTTAAAATTTAACAGGCCGTTAATTTTTAACAGAATGCTTACAGAATAGGCCCATTGTACGTTTATTGAATGTTTAAAAATTGCTAAAGTGATTCCTATATATAAAAAAGGTTCACGTCACTCTATTGATAATTATCGTCCAATATCCATATTAAGTACCTTTTCAAAAATTATAGAGAAATTGATGGCCACCAGATTAATTAGCTATCTCAACAAATAACAACTTACTAAATTCTAATCAATTTGGCTTCAGGAAGAATACAAATACTACATCGGCTATACTTAAATTTTGTAGTATATTATATAATAGACTGGAAGACCGTCAATCATATGTAGGTTGCTTTCTTGATTTAAGTAAAGCTTTTGATCTGGTGAACCATAAAATTCTATTACAGAAATTGGAGTGCTACGGAATTAGGGGCAAAACCCTTGATTGGATCTGTGAATATCTCACAAGCAGGTTGCAGTATGTCGACGTAAACGGGAGTAAGTCTCATTATTTGGCAGTTCACCGTGGTGTTCTACAAGGCAGTGCTCGAACCTTTGCTTTATCTTATTTACGTCAATGATTTTCCGTCGAGTGATGCAGTGATGTTTGCGGATGATACTTCTTTCATTGTATCCAGCAGCAATATAAGTCAAGGTAGAACAACCCTAAATAACACCTTAACTACAATTAGTGAATATTTCAAACAAAATGACTTGCATTTAAATACTAGTAAAATTGTATTCATGGAATTTAAATTAAATGCTCTTGACCGTGAGTATTCTCATTATATGAAGGTGGACAGAAAAAGTGTAGCACAGGTAGACTCTGTAAAATTCTTGAGTATTACGTTGGATACACGTTGTGATTGGAGGGGCCACATCGATGAGCTGTGTAAGAGGTTGGGCAGCGTCTGTTTTTTGTTAACGAAACTAAGAGGCCAAGTTGGTCTCGAGGTTTTACGTATGTGCTATTTTGCTCATTTCCAGTCTGTGGTTACATATGGGTTGCTAGTTTGGGGCGCTTCGGGTGATATTGAGCGTGTATTTAAGCTACAAAAGCGCGCAATTCGCGTACTGGCAGATGTTTCGTCTAGAACAAGCTGCCGACAATTATTTAAAGATCTTCAAATTATAACGTTGCCCGGAATATACATACTGCATCTACTTTTGTTGCAAAGAAAATTATAATCTATTCCCAGATTGACACAGCATCACTCTTATAATACTAGGAATTCGAATGTGATGGAGATCCCACTATATAGGTTAACTTTTACTCAATGACGTCATTATTACTTAGCAATCAAAGCCTTTAATAAATTGCCCAATAGCTTCAAGCAGTTGCCACTGCAGTTATTTAAAAACAGACTAAAAAGATGCTGCTTGATAAGAGTTACTATTCATTAAATGAATACATGAATAATATAAATTCTTAGGATAACTTTATTGTACTTATGCTAAATTTTAAATTCGATATTATTTATTTTACTGTTTTTTGTAACCTTTTTATATTGTAACTACAGGACGTCTCCTATGCTGCAGATGCAGTCTAAAGGATCAAATAAAATTATTATTATTGTTATTATTATTATTATTATTTACTTTAGCTGAAACGAAGTTCACGAATTAATTAATTGAAAACAGCAATGTTAAGAGTTTTTATAAACTTTGGTTGTGACGTCATTTCGCACCGATAACTAGTTACGCTTCTCTTTACAGGAGGGCGCAAGTATGACCGAAGGCGTTATTTTTCTCATCTTCAAACGCCCTACTTGAGAGTAACGTGTGATCTGCTGGTCAGCATTTGTAACATACAATAAACAAAGAAGCAGATAATATACAAAGTAATACCATATTGACTTAATTACGCGAGTCTTTAAACGAAAATAGACTATTATTTCCTGTGAAGTAGACGCTGCTTCAGCGAATGCCACCTTACTTATCATCTACGTCTTAATAAAATGAATTTAAATACTTTGTATTATACAGGATGGAATTTCATATTCTTATATTGTGAAGAAAATACATGATAACTAACACACGATATAAAGTTTTATTTTTAATCTTCACACTATGTGCATTTCATTAGCTACGCTAACATCTTCAGGTGTACAAGCACATTGTCCGAATACCAATATATATACAGTGTGTAAAGTGATGAGGTTTCCTATAGAGAAAACTTTTTTAATATGAATTTTAGTAGAAAAACTGCTTCTTTATAAAAAAAATATGATTGTAACGAAACCCCATATGGTTAAAAAAAAAAATCAGAAATCATTTTAAATAAGAGAAAAGAACTTTAAAGTTGTTGATTTTTAATATGACTAAGTCCGAATGTTACATCAGTATCGCATTGCCCATGTATTTGTCGATAACCAACTACACACAGGTCTGTGATAGGCAGGTTTGACGTTAGATATTCTAACTGTAATAACGGATTAAGTTGTTAAACATAAATTGAAAGCATTTCGTATGGTTAGTGTTTAAATTTCTATGTAAGCAAGTGTTTTGCATTTCGTACATTTTGAGGTTAGATTCATTCATTCATTCATTCATTCATTAAAGTTAGGGTGGGCACTTAATGTCCGGACACTTGACCTAGGTGCTTATTGTACCATCCCTACTAAGCTAAGAGCTTGGTGTTCTCTATAAAGCCCAGTATCTTGCCCAGTGGAACTTGAGAACCTTCGAGGGCTCCAATGGATCTCTCCCGAAATATTTCTGCATGAGTACCTTCAGTTCCTCACATGTGCAGATTACATGTAAACTCGTTTCCTCCTGTAGTTCGCATCTTCTGCACCACGGTTCGCTTACCCGGTCTGTGTTGTATAGATGCTTTTTTCAGAGGACAGTGTCCAGTTACCTATACAGTAATGATTTTAACTTCTTTCTTACTGCGCCTGAGTAGGTTATCAGAAACTACATCTCATCCCTATCAGCGCTTTGGTATAGAGTGACCTTCAGCCGACCTTCATTTCTTTGTACTCTCTTTATCTAACCAGATCTAGATTTCCCTTCTTGCGGAATCCTTAGTAATTCCCACATACGGGCTCTGGACCCATGAAGCGTCTCTTAGAGCCCTCCTTGGCTAGTTCGTCGGCTATTACAATGCCCTTTATATCCTCATGTTCCGGCATCCAAATCAGAGACACCATGTAGTCTCGTGCCATTGCATTGAGGGATTGTTTGCTGTCCCTAACTAGTTTTGACCTAGTTACGAGGTTCGAGACTGCCTTAATGACAGCCTGGCTGTCAGTCATTATATTAATTTTCCTACTCATGTAGCTCCCTTTTGCAATCATTTTTGCACAGGCTGCAAGGACGAATACATCTGCCTGGAAGACCGTTGTATATTTCCCCAGGTACATGGATATCCTTTAATTAGGACTGGGCCCACAAACACCGGTTCCTGTGCCCTGGCTGGATTTGGATCTGTCCGTGAACCAGTTTTTGTATTTATATTTGGGAAATATAATACTATAATGCATACCTACTTCTGAAAACACGGTACGGTTACGTTTGCACCTATCTGATTATAAGTTAGTATGTCCTTCAAAGTACTGTGTTCAATTTTAAGAATTATTGACAACTATATACACAAATATCTGAAAATGCGTATTTATAAAACTAACTTATCTAATTCTTTTATAGCACCTAATGAATCACACGGAATCGCTCACCCAGGGATCAAGAATGAACACGCTTACGCGAAAACCTACGATTGTTTGTGACGTACATGATATCATTGAGCCAATAATAAGTTCGTCAAACAAATAGAACTACCTACGCGTGCAGATAAGTAACCCAATAACCAATCACATTGCGGCGTATGAATTTCATATTTTCCATGATATCTATAGTTTTACCAGAAAATTCAAGTAAAAACAAATAAATATAAAAAATGTTCATATTTTTACAGTAAAATAGTTCACTAGTAAAATTACTTTTAAAGTGCACTAAATACCCAAAAAAATTGGCAATTTTACACTTTTATGTAAATTTTGATAGTAATCACAAAATTGCACACCAGCGACATTTTCTAATTGTACGATCTACAGCATAAAATAGAGCCTATATGTTTAGCATGGATAGTAGACGGATCTATGCATTCATTGCCGTCTTCGAAATATATAAACACAGATGTGCGGTCTATGTGTTTTTAATGGAAAGAAGAAGGCAGAAATAAACATAGAAAAACATTGAAATTATAAAATAGAGGCAAATAAATACATCAAAGGCGCATACTTATGCTTGCCGACTTACATCGTTTAGCACAATTCGAAGTTTTTCAGTTGCTCACCTTAAATATAATATTGTATACGAACAGATGATTTCGATATTAACATAATGAAAATTAATATATATACGGTAACCGACATAAATATTGCAACATATGGGATTTTTTTATTATTATTATTAAAATATTAATAATTTTTTTTGGGGATAGGTTGTGCATGTTTGGGAACCCCAAAATTTATTTTGACATACGTCAGGTGACCACTAGTATGGCGGTAAATTTAAAAAATATGTTATGAATTTCCAAAAAGTGAGATTAAATGGCATGATGTCCAAAAAAGTTGCTTGGAATTCAATGCAGAGGAAGTTGCTTGGAATTCAATTCTGAGGCTGTGTGCAAATTTGTGTGAAGATATTTGATAAAAAAAATGAAAATCACAATTTTTCCAATATTGTTTTAATTGAATTGCATATTTCCATTTTTCTCGTTTTAGCAGTTCAACAGCAGTAATATTTCTAAATCTGGTTGGTACTCAAACAATTTTATCAATTTTATCAATATGTAATTCAATTAATCAAGATTTGGCAAATTGTGATTTTTCAATTTTTTAAAGTATCTTTACAAAACTGTAAAAAGTTTGTCCGGGCTGTTGAGCCGTGGTCTTGTGGAATTACTTTCGTACGTTTCGTTCACATTTGCAGTGAACATCTTTAGCGGCGAGGTCGAAATTTCCTTCGTGATGGCTCGTCGTTTAGTGACGTTTAGTTATCTTTACAAAAATTTGCATACCACCTCAGAATTGAATTCTAAACAACTTTTTCAAATAACTTTTTTCGATATCATGTCATCTAACCTCACTTTTTGGAGATTCACAGCATATTTTTCATATTTACCGTCATACTAGTGATCACGTGACGTGTGTCAAAATAGATTTTGGGATTTCTAGACATGCACCACCTATCTCCCAAAAAAAGTTTTAGTATGTTTTAATAATAAAAAAAATCCTATATGTTGCAATATTTATGCAGGTCACTGTATATAAAGTAATCGTTAATTATTCATGTAAACCTGCATTTTATATTTATACCTATCACTGCTATTCGATTTACGACTAATTCAAATTTCGTATTTCTTTTGAAAAAATATTGTGAGACTTTTGAGGTAAAATCTTTGGAACTAGGGAATTAATAATAATGGAATATTATTTTATCTTGTTATTATATTATTAATAAACCACACTATTACTATAACCATAAAAATATTTCTGACGAGCGTAGAACTTCGTCTAATATCTGATATAAAATTGTGGTTTTGAATGCATCCTCGCTATATCCTTTCATTATTTAATGTCAAAGAAGGAAGCCGGAGCGAATTAAGAAATTGATATGAAATCATCAGACATCAATTAGATTAAAAAATATAAGCATAACGGAGATATGCTTTACTGATTTCAGTATAACTGGATACCTTAAATATTTTCATGCGATCCATTTTGATACGTTCATTATTATTTGCATACGTGTAAAATGAATAAAAGTAGAAACCAGTGATATTGCTATTTATTGTATAATTAACATGCTTTGGTCTAGTTCCTAGTCGTAGTTCAACTGTAAAACGAAATAACTTTTAAACCATTAATAAGACTACAGTTATTCGAAATACTTCAAACATCAAATAAATTTATTCCTACGCAAAGATAACAAATATATATAGATGCATTCAACTTCGCACATTAATAAATCCAGCCTAAGCTTTTTAAAATAACAGACAGAACATCTGTGTTTACACATGGATCTGTCCACTATCCACGCTAAACATGTAGGCTCTATTTTACCCTGTAGGTCGTACAATTAGAAAGTGTCGCTGGTGTACATGTTTTTTCCTGTATTTTCCTTTTGAATTTTTGTTACATCTTAAACTTACATAAAAAAACTATAAATTTTACCAAAATCTCTTTTTCCATGGTAAAAAACCTAGAAAAATCATGTAAAACAAAATTTATATGATTTATTGTGGTAAATTCACAACGTTATTACATGTAATATTCCTGATTTATCATGGCAAAATTACTGTCATTTTTTACAGTGTTTGCGTACATAACGAACAGACAACTTAACTAACTAACTAACGTATAAAACTCTGACATACACAATAAAATCAACGTTTTTCCCATGACTGCATAAATAAATCATTCTCTGATACGACACGACCTTTCATTTTCCACTTGCCCACTGCTTTGATGTGAAAACATACGTTTTACTATCGGTACCTACATTTTCCACGCCAAATTAATAAAACAACAAAGTGTCATTGCCCAACAGTCGAAATATAATTTCACGCAGACACATGCTCACGAGAAGGAAAGCGAAACAAACTCGTCAAACATTACCTGAATATGTTTATTTCATGTTCACGGAACTGCGTAACGATTTTTAAAATACGGTAGAAACCCACTGTATGGAAGAATCGCGAGTACCATCATTTACGTCGAATTAGGCAGAGCCCCATTCAAAAAGGACGTAGCGAAAACGTAAAGGGGGAAAATTTAAAAGGGGTAAGCTGTCGTTATTTTGGTTAATAAATCAATCGAAAAGTGCTCGATCACTCGATCGGATAATACCCAATTGGTCCGCCTCGATTTCTCCCATCCGAAAACAGAAATGACGTGGGGGAACACGCGAACGCCACTGAATCGCTCCAGTGGCGTCCGTCAATGTGAGGGGGGGCGATCGTTCGTGACCTACCAGCGTGCGTGCCCGCTTAACGCTTCGTCGAATTCGCTGCTTTTAGCCTTTCCCGTCCAATTGAATTAAGTGGGCCATTGCTGCATCGCCTATCCGGAGCTACGTACATACTACGTACCGACTGGGGGCGAGGTGGCAGTGAAGGGAACTTCGATCGAGCGGATCCCCTTGGTGCTTAGCGTTAACTAAAAACGTTCTACTCGCAGCGGATGCCAGTTATAAAAGGGGGTCCTGAAATATGCATTATGTGCTCTGAGTTGACGTGATGGGGATATACGGAGTAGGGATCTGATACGTTCCTTTTGACGTGTGTATGCATTTAGCTTACGTCGGTGAAATGCGGAGACGATCTTTGGAGTAAATGGCGTGTGAAGCTTGCCGGAGATCGTTTCCTTTTTGACGAAATCATGCCTTTAATATCGAAAGATATGGCAATATTTCTTAACGTAGAGTATCTTATGTGGTAGATACAAACAAGAGGACATGTTTTTGTCTTACAATTAGAATAATTTTCTAGAAAAAAAATTAGAACTGTCGCAAGTTTGTATTCTCTGTTTAAGGGGGTCACTACATAATTTGAATTCAATGGAAAAGGAACAAACCGATTTGTTGTAAAGTTTCTGAGCATGTTAAATACCGTTATTGGAACACACTGAATGGGGAGTTATGAAAAAAATAAAAACTGTATAAGAAATTTAGGGTTTGCATGTGTTGCAACTACATCTTATTTAGTAAAATCTCTCTGAATGAGGGATTTTACTAAATAAGGCGTAGTTGCTTAATATTGATTCCAATTGTGGACTTTTTTATATTTTCCCTTATCCTGTAAAATCATGTTTTTTAACTTTAGGGTATAGGGTAGTTATTTTTTTTTTTTTTTGAGCAGATTCAGAATAGTTTAAAGACTCTAAAGAGTAGGCATTCAGTCTACTGATTTTACAGGATAAGCGAAAATACAAAAAAGTCCACAATTGGATTCAATATTTTATTCTTTTCAAATAATATGTTCAAAATACCGGCCATTTTCGATCAGGCAATGCTCATACAATGTTCATACCTACGAAGAAGCTCTGCTGTACGGACTCTTCTTATTGTAACGGAACGGATTTTCTTGTCTGGAAACTTTTGAGGATGGCCAGCCCAAATTCAATTAAAACAAAGCCAAATTCCGTCTCGCAATTAACCCCACCTGCTCTTTTGAGCGACTAACCACTGCTGGAAAGCAATTTTTTTGTTCGGTAGCGATTGATTTTAAGAAATCTAGCCAAAGATACTCTCCAACAGTGTTTTCCTCAGTCAGTCGAAGCAGGGCCGTTAGTTAGCCTAAAGATTGTCGACTTATCCTCCTCGTCGGCTTTCTCTTTACAAAGTGACTTCCTCTCCAGGTCTTTACTAAGGGTTCAAACTGAACTTCTTTTTAAATGGCGAAATAATAGAACGACTTATATTTTTACAATTATATCTTGAATAATTTAAGACATTGGAATTGAACTAACAAGCTACACAATTAAATGAAATAATAAGTGAACAAAAAAAGCCAAAACACAATTATCTTAATGAATATTTTAACATATTATATTGTCGTTTAACATAAGCAGAAGTAATTTTTACTACAAAAATTATTTATTGAGGGAGAGAGAGAGAGAGAGCGAACGAGTTACGATTTTATGTATTTGCAATGGTTAGTTTTAAGCAGAAATTTTGAACATCTTACTGGCCGATTTGGGTAATTAATTCTTTTCGTAATCCAAATTATAGGGCACAAAAACTTACACAACACTCACAAAAATTTAAGCAAAGAAAAGGGGCAATTTGTACGAATTTTAGCACTAAACCAAAACACCTCTCGAGGAAAACTTTTGCTTCCTGTTCTCGAATTTTTAGGCTTATTTTGATTGCAAAATTTTAAGAAGAGAAGTTTTATTTTCTAAGATTTGGAATCGCCCGAACGAAATGGAGACGCGTGCTTTTACTTTAGCTAAAAGAAAGTCCACGGATTAATTAATTGAAAACAGCAATGTTAAGGGTTTTTATAAACTTTGGTTGTGACGTCATTTCGCACCGATAACTAGTTACACTTCTCTTTACAGGAAGGCGCAAGTATGACCGAAGGCGTTATTTTTCTGATCTTCAAACGCCCTACTTGAGAGTAACGTGGGATCTGCTGATCAGCATTCGTAACATACAATAAACAATGAAGCAGATAATATACAAAGTAATACCATATTATCTAAATTACGCGAGTCTTTAAACGAAAATAGATTATTATTTCCTGTGAAGTAGACGCTGCTTCAGCAAATGCCACGGTACCTATCATCAACGTATTAATAAAATGAATTCAAATACTTTGTATTATACAGGATGGAATTTTGTATTCATTCATACATTTTAAAGGAAAGTACAATTTAACGTTTCATAATAATTCACTAATAACAACATTTAACTAAAATTCGTTATCAGCATTTACCGATTTCATAATACTACCCACCAAATAATCATTATTTTCAACGGAATTGGTTTTTATCATATTAATCGATTTACTTAAACAATTAGAGGCAAAATGATTTTTACGATTACATTTATCACATATTTTACCATAAGCTGGACAACTGTTTTGCGTATGCGCAAAATTACAACGTGTACACCGACCTGTTCTAGAATTGTTCGAATACGCTACAAACGATCTTATTTGAATTTGCCGGACACCTCTTTCCAATGATCTTCCATCTTTGTGCTACCCTCGGGTGAAACGTGTCGTCTCTCTTTCTCCTGCATCCGACTGTCGATCGATGTGTTTTCCAGCATAATTTCAATATTATTTAAAATTTCTCGAACTTCCTTTCCTATACAGTGTAACAGCGTCGCTGCTTGTATTTCAGCTGTTTTCCCACTGCAACCACTCGCGGTAGAATATAATTCCCAATCTTCTTTGAATTGCCTCCAATTTTTCGCTAGGTCGCCCTCCATTTTCATCTTCTCGGATTGAGATATATTCTCCATTTTGTTTTGTTCCTTTCTGACACCTTTTTTTATAATTTGTTGCACTTTTTCTTCCTTTCACTGATTTTTTTGTATTTTGTTTGTTTTTTATTCTGACTGCGCCATGTTATATGTATATACTGCGCGATGGGTTTTGATTATCTTTATTATTCAATATTAATGTTATAGAAACTTACAAACATAGGTCTTATTGCTACGGAGGTTGGATACTGACTGACTATACGCATGTGCGATCACCTATATGTAATAGTATTAAATATTACATTTCATTGAGTTAACACTGATAGTAAATATTTAAAGAACACCTTTTTCAAATATCAAATCGACAATTTGTGAGAGTAAACCAACAAGATAAAATATTGGTTACGCCGGAACACCATAATCTTGTTAAATTAACTCTAAAGTGTGCAACAATATAAATATGTTTGTTTCAAATAGGAGCATATGATTCACTTAAATGCAACATGGTTAAATCAATGCTCAAATTCGTGACACTACGAAAAATGTTGAAATAATCATTTCATTTCTCTCAGTGTAAATACGTGGAAAATAGATGTTGGTCAAACAGTATATAAATGATTATTGTTGAGGGTTTTTTAAACTAATACTTTATACTCTACACTGAATTTATTAATCACACCACGCTCTTCGGAAATCACAACCTGAATGCCAATACCTCGTCTTCAATCCCCTCGCGAGTGCGATGCTCGCAGAACGCTGACGAGGTTCCGGTAATACGATTGTCATTTCTGAACATACCTTTATGCGTTTCTTAAACCTAACTTATTTCTGTGTAATGGAACGTTCCGTGGCAATAGGTATCGGAATTTTATATAAATTACAGCAAGCATTACCGCTTTGTCCTTCGATTTCCAGCATAGTTTTATTGTTTTCTAAAGTTTATTAATATCAGAGCGTATACACAATGGCAAAATGAGGAACAAAATACCGTAAAATCACCGTTACAAATGATAACGTAAATTGTGTCCGAAAACTATATTTTTACAGCGACCCAGAGTTGATAGGGCAAAAAATGTCTTGCGAAACGACCGGCCGCTTTGTCCTAGCCGATAAATCAGTACGATTAGCGTTATTTAAACATCGCGTTCGAAGCGAGTCCCATCCATAGTGAAGCTCGCGCGCGTTTTCCCCGTGAAATATAGGCGAGCCGCGAACTAGAGCACGAGTGGGGGGCGTTTTATTGGCCGTCCCGGAAACGGCACACGACCGCCATAAAGCAGGAGATTTTTATTGCGAAGTGAACGTCCGATGACCGGACATCATTTTCACTAATGGCCGTCGCGTATACCGCGGTTATTTACGAGTGAAATCCCGATGAATCATAGCTAGCCGCGGAAAAATGAACGCCTCTACCGACCGGGCAAAACTAAGCAGGGTATAAAACTAAATACAACTTAATTCCTGTCGAGTATTAAATATACGGCTGATAGGCTAGTTTCATGTTCATAACGTCTAAAGGTGCGATACATCGTAATGTCAATTTATTTATGTACCTTCAAACATTAATGACATACCTAGATGTTGGCTGGATAAAATTCGATTGTTACCTAAATTTCCGGCACCGAAAGTGACGGTCGAGTACCGTGAAAAGTAAAACTCAAAATAAAAAGACAAAAGGTAATGCACCTCCGTTTTACAAACCTTCGAAGAAGTGGGTGGATAGTCGGCAATCATGCAGGGTGCCAGCCGGCTCGTCGGCGAGGGAATGAGTTGATAGAATACAAACCCAAGATGGAAAATAAATTTCGGCGCCACCTGCTTAGGAATTACTTACCCTGTCATGCCCCCTGATTCAGCAGGAATTCAAGATTTAAAAAAAAAAGTCGAGGGGTAAAACGGTTTGCAAAAAAAAAACTCATACACAAAAAAAGAATGAATTCACAGATAAAACAGTTAAACTTTTATTAATAAAATGGTTAATAAAAAAAAATGTTGGTATTATTGACATAAAAATTCAAATAATAAATCTGATACTCTCTATCAGTAAACGTTAGTAAAGAGTGTCAAAAAATAAATAAAATATGACGTAAAATTCAAGAAAATAAATATGATACTCTGTATCAGTAAATGTTAATAAAGACAATGAAAATAAGAATGAAATATTGTAAAACTATAACAGAAAATCCTGCGGTAGGATTTGAAGACCGAACGCTTTGGCTAACGCAATCAGTTTACACACATTGTATAAAGAAAATTCTTAGGCTAAAAGTTGATTTTAAATTTAAGAAAAGTTTTACAGTGCAAAAAAAAACTATTAAAATAAAACTAAATATTTGTCTTGATTGATTATACTGGTGGTGAATGAACCACCCTGTATATTACAGCCCGATATTTAATCGGTTGATGTTTTAAATATATTTTGAAGTCATTAAAAAAAAAAATGAAAAGCTATCTGAATATTAAAGTTAACTATTTTTCTGAACTAAATAATACCCTCCGATCCTTGGTATAACATAAAAAAATTACAGTACCGTTGAATAAAAAATTAAAAAGTGATCGGGGTTGGTTATTTACTAAAAACAATTTTTAAACGCAGACAAAATTTACAAATAAAAAAAGAAAACGTGCAAACTTAGCTCTTTGTTCTCAAACAGCTAGTACGGCCTTGGAAATCCTCTTCGATCCGAACAGATCGTAGCCTCTGGGCTGACTTTGGTAATGCCCGAAGCAGATGGTCCACTGACTTTCTAACGGAGGTAGATAGGATTCTCCGAAGGGACTTAGAAAGGCAGAAGTTCTCAGCCGCACGGGGTGTTCCAAATCTCACACAAAACGAAAATACCAAAATTCAAAGAAATAAGGGGTATTGAAAAAACCTCTAAAAACACAGAAACCTCAAAGTTAGTGATTTAAAAGAAATAACACGATCTGCTTACCGTTAAAATAACGAGGTTTTACAACGAAGAGAAGAAATAAACAGAATGGCGTTGCAGAAGCGTGGTTCTCAAATTATATCCCGAATTTATCGAGCCCATCAGTCGTGATATTCACAAAAATTCCACACCAAACACAAGCGAAGACACGGCCAATGATTAATTCAAGCAAACTTCCAATAAAAATCCACAGATGTGTGAAAATATCCAAGTTTCCAAAAAATAGGAAGTAATATTCGTGAGAACGCCTCTAAACAACAACCCAGAATGGCCAGCAAGCCGGAAAGAAGCGGAAGCAAGAATACGTCACACCACCAATCAGAAAACAGAAAAATAAAATAAGAATTAGGACATCGAGGCGCCCTCTGACGTCGAAAAGATGTAAACACAAAATAGGGCAGATGAAAGGAACACTCGATCGGCAAGTCGAATCGAAGCATAGAATCGATAATGCCGGGATGTGTATATCAGACAGACCTTAACCTTCCTAGAAGTGAAACGTCAAAACATAAATTGAAGGAAGTTACTAAAATTGAAAAAAATTAAACGAAAATCTTAGACCGTATTAAGTATGAGGAATTATCTGTAAGTAAATGATACTAAAAGATCTAAATTCTAGCCATGACGCACTAACATGGGGAAGAAAACACAATTTGAAAGCCAAAAATTAAACGATAAAGTTTACGTTGAGGAATTACAAGACGTAGGAGCATCTCGGAAAGTAAAATAAAGTAGAGTACGGAAATAGGGGAAAGTAGGATTACAAAAGCTTGTCGAAAAGACTAGCGGAGAACTAATTCGAGGTAAGCGAAGTGAAAAAACCGTAACACGATGTACAAGTGTGGGAAAAAGTCTCTTATATAAAGGTTTACAGAATTCAACTGTGCATAACGTAGATATACTTTTAACTACATAGGTGGTTCCAAAAGTAGGAGAACGTATACTTATTTCGTTATTTTAAATGAAACAGCCTACACATTATTCCACTTTTAAATTCTACGAAAAAAAATGCCATCACTGTTACATATGCTCGGCTGATGGTCGAGTGGCTTGCACACTTGGCTATCAGTCGGAGGTTCCTGGGTTTGACCCCGACGGACTGCTCTCAGAGTGAGGTTTTCGTGGTTTTCCTTACTCCTTGGCAAATGCTGAGAGACGAACATCTTAAGTCGCTCCACCGACGCAGGCATAATAATAACTCATAGCCGCCGATGTCCCATGTAATTGACGAAGGCTTTGAATAACTATATAAGAATGTCGCTGTTCGAATAGTCATTTCTATTAATATTGCGTTGTACAAAAGTGTAATTACGATGATATACATAAACACTTATGGTTAGTCAATGAATTTGACAATTGCAACTAGAAGCCCTGACGATGTCCTTTGTATAATAAATTTAATACCGTTCGAAAAAATGATGAAACCCATTTTGTTTCAGGCATACTCTCCTCAACAAGATTCAGGCAGTAGGAGGCAGTAAGTACACATAATATTATTTTCACTTTCGCCCAATAAAAAGAAATAATTCAAGTATACAGCAGGTAGTTAATAAATTAGTAATTTTTAACACATCATACTTCTTGAATTAAATGCAACACTAAATACAGTTTTTAATAGTATATTTCAAACCATGAGAGGAAAGCAATTACAAACCTTGCCTTCGGCTCGTTTTGTAATATTTGCCCGCGGCCTGCAATAGTACTTTCATCACATGATTTGAATACTACTTTTTCCCAGCCAGTCTAATTTTAACTAAATGTCTAAAAATAATAAAGACATACCTGTGAGTGACATGATAGATAGTAGGCTTAATCTATCAAATATTTTTGAGAACTGTCAAGTTAGCGTCGTTTTAAAAGCGTTTAATAATAGTTTAATTGAAATTTAATAGCTAATAATTTAGCAATTATCTTATAAATGGGCCCAGATTGGGTCGAATGTACTAATGTCATCCATTAATAATGTTACATATTATAACATGTACAGTTTCATCATGTCAATGTCACCTACTTTTCCTCGCTAGGCAGGAAAGTTGTATTTTTCCTCCATCAAATGAGGAACGAAAGTGAACACTTCCTCTCTGGTGGGAAAAAAAGTACTTTCTTTGATAACTCTACGCTTTTTACGTAATCTATACGGTGATTTATAAGAAATGTAAAAGACTCTACCTCTACTACAGTTAAATAAACATGATATCTATTCTTTTTTGTTTACAGAACTAATACAGATTTAAATTTTGAAACACTAAAAATTTAAAGAAATTTGAAAACGATATTGCTTGGTCACATGTGGTGAATCACAACTGTTGCAGGAACAAAAAGATTGTTAGGTATTCGTTTTTATTATAAAAAAGTAGTTAAACCAAAAAGATTCAAACTAATGTAAGACAAATAAAACACGAGTGGTTTCAAACAATATTCTTACAAGAATATCTGTTATATATTCACTCTACAACTGAATGACCTAAATCTCTCGTTATGTTTGCAAATCTATACTTAATTTTCAAACAACAACGCAGCATTCAAACTTAGGGCTACAATAACTCGTTCGACATCTACAGTCATTATTTGATCCATTTTCTCGTACTAAATTTTGTCTTTACAGAAAATAGGAAATTGCTTCGATTCAGCTCAAATTTGGTTATGACAACGAAGGAAATTCAACTTCAACAAAGAATGTCACATCACAACCCTCCTGGGTGTGAGACGTTTACATACTCAGTCACATTAGAAGTATTCTTTTTGTTTTTATCCTACATGAATGTAAATTTGTCTGTTTTGGCGTTGACGCAGTACCACCTTATTCACCATTCTTTATTACAAAAATAATGAATAACAATCTCCATTCACGAATTTGTCAACCACAGCAACAAAATTATATTGACGTAATCGGTAACAACGTATAACGTATATTATCGCACTCTCCTAGAAAGTGATGCGATGCACGTTCCTCTGACATAAACCAGTAAATTAATAACAGACACGTTGATATCTGCACATCTCTTCTATAAACTAAAGCTTCTCGCGCGTCAGACCTCGTTTCGTGTTTCATCTATTGTTCCACTCGGCAGATAAGCCGGTAGCCGTATTTCCCATTCAGAAGGTGTTTCGTCCGATTCAGCGCTAAATTTACACTTTTATCGTGTCGAGGGAATTCTCAGTACGTTGCAGTTTCATCTCGTCGATTTTGAACGAACTCATGGACCGTCGATCGCATAACAGCACTGGCAAAATGGGCCGTCTATTCACTATCCACCTATTAGGAAAATTTCGACAAAAATCCGGTTCTGTAACTTTCACCGGATTGTCTTACGAATTGCATATCATTATTTATATATCCTGCTGAAAACATCGCAAACGCTAAAATTAACAAATAAATAACATTTTTAAGAAATTTGAAATTAAGTTAGTCAACATCGCAAGTAGGAGAGAATTGGCTATATTATTATTTTCCGCATTTTTTTTTTTTAGCAGTATCAGAAAATATCATTATTCAATTAACTAATTTTAAATTTTAACCACTACAATATTTCAGTAGATAATAATTATATTATTTTTTTTTAAAGCTTAACATTAGGTACGATATGGAATACCTGTAAAATTAATATTATTATTTATGGATCCTGATATTTTTTGAAAGCCCAACGTAAGATACGATATAAGATGCCTGTTTCCTAAACCCTACTTAATGCTATTAGTTTTAGCTTTCGTCACTTTAAATTAGATGTATGCAAATTTTCAATTATATATTTGCTGAACAATTCTAAAAACCCATACCTAATTATTGGGCTGCCCTCCCTAGACACCACCTCTTTCGCTAATTGATTCGCCGCCTCATTACCTACCTATCTGTAGGGTATTAAAATATTGACAACTAGAACTACTACTAATTTTTTTTTATTAGTTTACTTTATGCTGTCAAACGGAAATATATATTTTTGAACTTCAAATGCCCTTCTAGAAAGTAATGCGGGATTCGCTGATCAGCAATCGTAACATCGTACAATAAATACTGTATTATCTTAATTATGCGAGACTTTAACCCTAAACCTACCAAGGTGTGCTTTTGAGGCACAATTGATTTTGAAATTGCTGGAACTTTGTAAGTTAACTGCCCACAGACTGGAGGATTTTTGTATTCTCAAAATAAACTATTTAACACAGAATGACATAAAAATGTTTTAAAAATATTTTTCCTATTTTACTAAAAAAAATTAAACATAATTTACCGACACGTCCTACCAAGGTGTGTCTTTGAGGCACATACTGTTATTATACAATAAAATGCATTGCTACGTTATTTAAAACTAGGTATGTGGGTAAATCCCCCGTAATAAGATATGCTTATATTTCGGACTTTCCCCTTGTATGTAAGAACTTCCAGTTGCATATGAAGGGGAATTCCCTAAATGCGTTTTGCTAAAACAGTCAGCTTACAAACTGCATTGCTATCAGTGTATTTGTGACTTTCCTAACGAACGCATTGGCCGTTTTAGGTGTCTATTGGTTAATTTTATTTCTTTTACTAGTGGAGAGTATAGTATAGACCAGGTAAGCAAAATAAAGTTTTGATTGACCCCAGTAAAAATAGATTTGTTGTTTTATGCTTATTTGGTTTTGAAATTTATGCAGAAAGTATGACCGATTGGTGGACTGACCGACGCCGGCCACTAACTGAAAAGGAGTTGCTCGATGCATTGTACGAAAGTGATGAGGATTTGGGAAGGAATGTAAATGATGGTGAAATGAAGAAGAGCCAAATGACGAAACCTTTCTAGTGAAGCGGATTATCAAGAAACTGGCGATGAAGAAAGCGATGAACAAGAAGGAAGTGACGATAGTGATGCTAATGATGAACCGCCCGCCATTCGCAAACTTTTATTGGAAAGATGGTACGAGTGGAATGCCACGCCGATTGCCAAGGGAAAACACGTGCACACAACATAATTACAACAGCTTTGACAAAGTGAAACTTCCACCTGGAGTGCATGTTGATACTCCTTGTGACGCATTCAATTTGTTTTTTGATGATACGGTTATTGGTATTGTGGTTACTTTCACTAATAAGGAGGCTGCTCGTATTCTTGGCGATTTGTGGAAACCAGTTGACGACGTTGAAATCCGTGCTTTCTTGGGCCTTTTGATTACTGCTGAAGAAATAAACAAAGAATGGTGGACTATAATGAGCTATGGAATCCTTTATATGGAAATCCTGTTTATCGAGCGTATATGTCACGAAATAGATTTACTCAATTACTAAGATTTATTCGTTTTGACGATAAGCGACCAGAACCTCCGAAGGCAAAAGGACAAGTTGGCACAATTAGAGACCTGTGGGACCGTGTTAATACAAACGTGCTGAAATATTATCTTCCTGGCAGTAATCTAACCATCGATGAACAACTGGTGCCTTTTAGAGGTCGTGTATCTTTCCGACAGTACCTGCCAAGCAAGCCAGATAAGTACGGTATGAAAATTTGGTGGATATGCGATAGTAGAACTAGTTATCCGTTACGTGGTATACCGTACTTAGAAAAGAGGTCTCAACAGAGCAGAAAACTTAGCGCAAAAGGTGGTTGAAGACCTTTGTGAATCTTTCTGAGAACTAAAAGGAATATTACGTTCGATAATTCTTCACCAGCTACGAGCTTGCATCAGTTTGCTTACCAAGGCCTAACTTGTGTAGGAACGCTCAGAAAAATAAGCGCTGCATACCACCAAATTTTTACCTCACAGGCGACGGAATATTGAAAGCAACTTGTTTGGTTTTCAGAAGACAATGACTTTGGTATCTTATGTACCTAAGAAAATCGCTGTGTCATATTATTATCTACAATGCACAACGACTCCACCATTGATGAGGAAATAAAAATAAATCTGAAATCAATAAGTACTACAATTCCACGAAAGGAGGGTGGATACACTTGATCAGATGGTACATACATATTCAGTGAAACGCAAAACTAATAGGTGGCCTTTGGTCTATTTTTTCAATATAACTGATGTGTGTGGAGTAGCTCATTTGTCATTTGGAGAAATATCCATCCTGACTGGCATATTTCCAAAAACGAAGACTTCGCAAAATTTTCTTACGAGAATTACAACAGAATTAGTACAGGGGCAATTAGACGTCGTAGTTTGAGTGGCTTGCATAAAAGTCATACTTCATTGATACAAACTACGTTGAATCAAGTACCAACCACAGGGAGTCTTCGGCTCGAGAAGTAAGAAAACGAAAACGGTGCTATATTTGCCCATCAAAGAAAAGCAGAATGTCAACACAGTTATGTGATAAGTGTAAGCAAACGGTTTGTGGTGAACATTCAGAGAAAATACTTACGTGCACAAATTGCAAACTACATAAATAACTTTCAAATATTTTACTATCTTGTACTATTTTTAAATTATATCTTCTGACACACAATATTCTTTCTATATGTTTTAATCTTACTGTATACCTACTACATGAAATAAATAATGCATATTTTGCTATTATTTACATCAACAATGTGTACAAATAGATGTGTGCCTGTGAGGCACACCTTGGTAGGACACGTTACGATAAAACGTTGGTAGGACTAGGGTTAAACAAAATAGACTGTGATTTCCTGTGGGGAAGACGCTGTTACAGCAGATGCCACAGTACTCATCAACAACGTATTAATAAAATGAATTTATATTATACAAAATAGAATTTCGAATTCTTACACTGAGTATCCAGCACCAGACCGAGGTTTCTGTGCTCCCTCTGGATTGGCAAGTTCCCGCCGTTGATACGAAATTTAGCAGTTTCGACGAATGAAGTTACGTAAGTATTATTGCCAAAAACTAAAACGACTGACTTGGAAGGATTGATTTTTAAAGAAGATCGTGAAGCAATAGAGGCAGAATCCAAATCAGTATTAATTTTAGTTAATGCGGAGTCTTGTTCAGCTTGAGAAAAAGAATAATAATAATTGTATGTCATTCGCATACATATGCATTTTACAGAAAGAAACATACTTATTAAAAAAGGCCGTATAAATAGCGAATATAATTGGTCCCAAGATGGAACCTTGGAGAACACCCCGGACATCTGGTTCAGCCGGAGAGATGTCTTCACCAGTCTGCACAAACTGCGATCTACCACTCAAATAACTACGAAAAATCTCAATTGCTGAGTGAGATAGCTCAATATAATTTAAAATAGATAATAATAACGGATGATCAAGAGAGTCAAATGCCTTGCTAAAATCAAGCAAGGCCAACACTTTTACTTTTCGACAAGTTCAAACTCTTCAAGATTTTCCACTTGTCCCGAGGCTTACAATTATGAAAAGTGAAATTAAAGAACGCCCTTTTCTCACGAAACCGGTAGCAGTGGGGTATCACACTACATAGTATCGGATTATTTAGGATATACATAAAAGAGAGGATAAGGGGATACAATTTACAAGACCATTTATTATTTAATAGTATAAATGTTAGTATATCAAAGTCGTATTTCTCCCTATCCCAAGTAACTAAGGATGAATAAAATATCCCACGTTATGGAGTACGTATGTAAATAATTCCGATCCACCTTTTAAGGTTGTGTTTTCTTAACTTTGCGACGATACCACTTACCGCAGTTTACTACTATCTCTGTTTGAACAGACGAATCCGTCTGCTTTTACGGCTAACGCTTACAGAAATTTAAGTATGTATGTACTACTATGCATAGACGTTCTATATGTTTAACGCTGGATGTGCGATAGCAAGCAGAATTTATTTTGTTAGTTCGGGTAACGTCTGACGTGAACTGTAAGTTGTTGTAAAATTTGATATGAAACGTATGTAAATAGGATTCAATTGGAATACTGGAAAGGTAGACAACTTGCGAATGTTTCTTTTCTCTATGTTTCCATTACACTAAAAATACATTTGGTTGACTCAACCAAATTTTAGTTGCATTGACTAAAATCTTTGTTTAAGGCGAATCTGGACGTCCAAGTGTGCGACAGAGATAAATATATCGGAAAAGTATTCCGCGCTTTTTGGGAAAACGGTACGACCGATTTTGAAATTTTAAACTGTATTGTCTTAAAATAATGTTTGAATTTGCGCCAACGTTTTTAATTTTTTTATTTTCTATATATTTAATTTTTAAATGTTTAAATTTGTTATTAAAAACATTTCTAAAATCGGCCTCAACGGCGCGTGTGAAGACCAATGTCTTAATGACAAACTTTTTTAATTTTTGGATTTGATTAATAA